>JAMKCH010022871.1:0-59353 GCA_023653785.1 Ophioderma brevispina
AGTAGTGGGTCTTCTGAAAAAAGGGGACACCATTGTTATGAACCTATCTCTGTATTCATTAATGCCCCTCGCGCTCAAAACAACAGCTTACAGATTTTTAGACAAAGGTACGAACCGGGGGGTACCGACGGACCGTTATGTGCCGACGGAACATCACGGTGGGGGGACGCCCCCCCCCCCCCCCACCCGGATACGCCACTGATGACGTTTTAATTTCACATATGGCAGATTCGGGCAAGTTAAAGTTGCCAGCTAATGGCCCGATCAAAATAAACAAATTATCTGGCCTGGTTGAGGGTCTTAGTTGTATAGTGGGGGTCTTTGTTTTATAGTTGAGGGGGGTCTTGTTTTATAGTGGAGCGGGGTCTTTGTTTTATAGTTGAGGCGTCTTTGTTTTATATTAGGTGTGGTTTTGTTTATGAGTTGAGGGGGTCTTTTTTTTTGGGGGGTATTTGTTTTATAGTTGAGGGGGTCTCTTTGTTTTATAGTGAGGGGGGTCTTGTTTTATAGTGAGGGGGTCTTGTTTCTAGTTGCGAGGGGGTCTTTGTTTTATAGTTAAGGGGGTCTTTGTTTTATAGTTGAGGGGGGTCTTGTCTTTGTTTTATAGGTAGGTGGGTTTCTTTGTTTTATAGTTGGTGGTGGGGGTCTTGGTTTTATAGTTGAGGGGTCTTGTTTTATAGTTGAGGGGGTCTTTGTTTTATAGTTAGGTGGGGGTTTTGGTTATAGTGAGGTGGTCTTATGTTTTATAGTAGGGGGGTGCTTGTTTTATAGTGAGGGGGTCTTGGGTTTTGGTTTTGGGTCTTGGGTCTTGGTTTTATAGTCACCCCGGTTTTTTGTTTATTGCTTGGGAATGAAATGGATTTGAGGAATGAAATTTCAGGACGACAATGACGAAAAAACGGCCTTTTATTTGATATCCAAAATCATACTACTTCCGGGTGGTAAATCAGGTGGGGCCCAAAGCCGATCGGAAAACACGCAGTCTTTACCGGCCACGCTAACCCCACTTACCAATTTGGGTGAACAAAAGATTATTTTTTGTGATTTGGGTGGCCATTTGATCGTCTGCGCCTTTTGATACCAAAATGTTCAAGGTTTCACGCCTGGCAAACCGTGGGCTTACCCCCCCGAATCAGCATTGCATAAAGCTGAAGCCGTGAGAATAGAAACCGTTGAAAACACAGTAACACAGTTTTAGGTTTCAACATTGTTGGGGGAGGGGGGGGGGGGAGTCGGGGCGATTTTACCGTACGGTCAGAAAAGTGTGCCAACACTTTTGTCCCAGATTGTATCTGTGGCATTGAAAAAGGGTGTTATTTTTAGGTCTGTAAACTAAGATGCTCCTTGGATTTACATGAAAATTTCAGGACTTGTGGAAATGTAAGATTCTTTAAAATGAATGCATAATCGTAGCAAAAGATGTACCGGGTCACTTTTAATGCTCAAACAAACTATCTAAATGACCTTTTTTGGACCTATTTATACACCTAAAGTATGTCATTCGCGTGTTTTAAAATCAATTAAGTAAACTTAATTGCAAATTTTATCATTTGTCTGTTGAATGTAAATGAAAGTCAAAGAAACGTAAATTCATAATCATTATAAAGAAAACAGTAAGTGAATTAAAATAGTATGTTCCTCGTCTTCAGTAGACAGAGATCACAACATGCATATTTTAAAATGGTGGAAATCTTTCATGCTGAAGTTCAAAATGGTATAACTTTACTTCATATACTAATAATTGTTTTCATCTAATAGTAGATGGGCCAGACCATCAAAAGTAGCCTTATTGGTATCACCTGGTCTCATATTATTTGTAATGTAATCACAAGTAAAATAAGGTATAGTTTGGACAATGTACAATGTATAGTTACCAAGTTACACCCAACAACCCCTATACCCCTACGAGGTATAGGGGTAGTACTAATGAGGTGTGTAACTTGTTAATTTCACATTACAGATGGTCGAAACTAGTCCTTATTTTAATTGTGAGAACGTTATAAACAATATGAGACCATTTCCACTGAAATTAAAGCATTTTTTAGTATTTTGATCCATGTAAAAGTTAAATTTAACCTTTGACCTATAATAACGGTTTTCGGCTTATAACTCCATAGGGGTAAGTCGGAGATAGCACAAACTATACATTTTTTAATCCTTGTGATCATACGAACAATTTGGTATGCAATTCAACAACATTGGACTACTTCTAAATTTTGACCCCTGTATAATCTCTTGTGAGCCCCTAGCTCGCTTAAGCTACCCCTACAGAATGGCCATCATACATTTTCGTGCATGTCATGGTATGAGGTAGCCCTGGTTTAAATGCCTCTTTGCCCCCCGGTGATATCGACAAACATGTCTGGCTCACCCACTATAATAAGTGAGAGCATGGGTGCATGTGAAGGTGTGTATTAGGAGTTGGTCAGTGTGCGTGCGCTTTCGCGTATATGTGTCGTATTGTGAGCGTCGCGAGCGCCTGTATGGATGTTAAAGAGATCAACGTAATTATATTCTATTAATTCGTAATAACATGTCTTAACCGTGATTGCAGTTACAAATACAGAATTCATATATTGAAAAAATAATAAAATGTCTTAGTTAACCTATGATGATGACGATAATAATAAAATAATAATAATAACTCTAACACCATCGTTAAGGCGAAAATGCATTATTCATACGATTGTAATGAGTTGTACTACGGGCTGCCTATAGCAAATCTCTTAGAGACAGCCCGTAGTACAAATTTTCAAAATTTACATAAATTTGCATAAATTAATATTCATATCCTTTGTTATCAATAACGGAATAAACTGCAATACAACGGGATACGTTAGTGGGAAACAACATTTCGCCCTAAGAGCGTTCTGAGTGAATAACAAAAACCAATTTCGCCCTAACGTAGGGGATAGGATAGTAATAGTAGTAATAATAATAATAATAATAATAATAATAATTATAATAATAATAATAATAATAATAATAAAAGTGATCCCAATATCGATGAACTTTAACTTGAACGTAAACAAATTTGACATTTGATGTGCCTGGGATCTTGATGTTGCGATTCCTCTACACTTCTGTTGTGTTAAATCATGGATATGTCTATGGTTATAAATCAGGAGAACCCAATGACAATTATATCTGCTCCTGAAATCCAGCTAGGTTTAAAGGCTGACTCAGAGATTTCCCGATGAGGGCGCACTCAATTTTCAAAGAAATCGTGTTTTTTCATGTACATATTGCTTTTCCATATAGGCCCTACTAATCATTATGTGAAATAACTAAGCTCAAATCGAAGTCCTTCATATAGAAAATATCAACTTTGTTATAAAATTCCGGATCCGGAATTTTTGTTATACACGGTATCCTATGGCACTGTTATACTGTGCATAGATGTTTACTGCATGAAAACGGAAAATCCGATTCATCTCTAACTTTGGAATTGAACATTTTAGGTGACTCTTTAGTTCTAGACGACTATTTTTAATTTCTACTCAAAATAATTATATTTCGAAATCTCTGAGTCAGCCTTTAACCTATTCAATATTTTCCCAGCCAGGTCAGCTACCTATTACCAATTTATCAGTCAGAATAAATACAATAACCAAATGCATATTACAACGGGTATTCTTGCCTTTATGTATATTTAACAGACTATAACTACTGAAATCAGTCTCATGATCACTGAACCTGAACTTTGTTTGTACCATTGAACCCCGGGCACTGAACCCACAGCACTAAACCTAATAGTGCTGCAGCACCAACTAGTTTAGGAGAGTGGTACCGGGGCCGGAATAATAACATTTGTCATCATAGCTAAAATTGACCGTAGAGATGTGGAGTTCATGAAAACGGGTGATGACAAAATTAAAAGTGGTGACAATTTGCATACGACGCCATTTTCCAAAATGGAAGCCATCTTAAAGCCAAAAACACATAAGAAGACAATTTTGGTGTAAAAAATATTTTTTCTGGGTCAAGGAGTTCAATAAACTATTCCAAAAACTATAAAATGTTGAATGTGCTGATATTTTCCAAGATGGCGGATATTTTATTGACACAAACCTTACATTTCTTATTATATAGCCTAAGAAGATGATTGTGGTGTCAAATTAAAAATTTTCTGGGTCAAGGAGTTCAATCAAACTGTTTACAAAACTGTCAGATGAATATAAAAGTAATGGAAGTTTTCATACGTCACTATTTTCCAAGATGGACAACATATAGAAGGCAAACTAATTTAAACCTCGTGCTATACAGCACCTAGGATGACGATTTTGGTGACAAAGTGGATGTTTTCTAGGTCAAAGATTTCAACAGCAATATTCTCAAAACTGTCAGATGAGTCGTGAGTCATGTTATTCATGGACTACCAATGTGACACCGAAACTGTGACACCTTAACTACTCTATATGTATTCACCCAAAACATATATCTGGAACTGCATGGGAATTTTTGATATTTAGGCCTGTATTACTCTAATAGAAACTATTATTTGTTTGTTTCAGATATGTCAAGAGTAAAATGGCCCCGAATTTCGAACAATTAAATGGTCATGGTCACGTGCACACCTATTGGTAGTCAATGTTTTTGGGTTTTCGTTCATAGGGGCCATAAAGCGCAATTAGGAAGTTCTGAGGAGGAGTTACTGAAAATTCTGTGTTGGTATTAATTATCAAGCATCTGGGTTAATATATTTTACCACTTTGCCACATTATGCCTGACATTGCAGTTAGTTAAACTCTTGGGTACTTGTATTTAAAATATTGGGCTATCCTGGAAAAAAAGGGACAAATGCAAATAAACATCACTTTATATTCATCCTACAGTTTTGAGAAGAGTTTTATTGAACTCCTTGACCCAGAAAACACTCATTTTGACACCAAAATCATCTTCTTAGGTTATATAATAAGAAAATACGGTTTTCTTTGACGAGATGTCGGCCAGCTTGAAAAATAGCTATGAATATAAATTTCCATGAATCAGACAATTCTGGCAATTCTATACTGAACCCAGACAACATACATTCCGATAATAAGTCACTATAGTAGTGCTACTACCTTTAAAATGGCGACCATTTTGGTAAATGTTGGTTTATGCAAATTGCCACCACTTTTATTTTTTGTCATCACATATTTTCATGAACTACACAACCCAATGATCAATTTTAGCTATGATAGCAAATGTTATTATTCCGGCCCTGGTTGGTAAAAATCTAAGGTCCTTTTTCACCTGATGCTCCAGCACAATAAACAATTTTGTTTCTGTCGAGTGCACCCATTGATGCGGTTCTAAACTGCGACACCAAAATTATATACACACTGTTAAAAATTTCCGTGAATTAAGAAAACAGATTTTCCGGAAATTTTACGGAAAATCTGTAAACAATAAAAATAAAAAACAAAAAACATCAAAAATGTTAATTTACAGAAATTTACGGAAATTTTCCGGCAGCAAAATTTCCAGACTTTTTTTTTTCGTTCCGTAATTTTAAATTACGGAAAATTCTGTTAAAATACACATTTTTGTCCATAATATGAGACAAATTTCTCTAAAATTACTGTCAAAGTTCCGTTAATTGACAAAAATTCTGTAAATTTACCCTAAAAATCTGGAAATTCTGCTGCCAGAAATTTCCGTAAATTAACGGAAATTTTTTTAACAGTGCACGTACTTCATCCGTCTGAACTCTGAAGTGTACGGACCATTTCATATACAATATTTTCTTGTCTTTTTTTCTTGTATTTGGCAGTTCTTGCAAAATGTGTATGGTCTTGGTCTTAGAAAGACTTCGATTTTCGTCAATGCCGTCAAAAAATAGCACTGCGTCGCTATATTGCACTTTTCCAGCCAAAAAGAAAATTTGAAGGAATATCTTTGATATTTGAAAACCAACGAGGAGCAGGTATTTGCCAGGATGGCCTCGTTGGTGTGCCTGCTAAATCAAAATAACCTAACAATTACGTTCTATGAATGTACCGAGTTTCACTAGCTCTGTGCCAGGATTTATATATCAGCCGATTTAACTTCGTTTAACTTAAGGACACTATCAGTGATCCACCCGAAAGAGTTAACATATATGAAATTTGCAGGAATAGCTTAAAAGTGAAGGATACGCGGATGTAGGACCCTAATAAGGTATACTCCCATACTGAAAATTGACAAAAAAGGAAGAAAACAGCACTGTTCAAAGATATGGACGGGCAGTAATGACTTTAAATATCTGATTTTGTCTTCATTAGATTGCTTTTGGTCTTATCACTTGCAGGGTATGTTAGGATACCTATACTTGTTACAAAAATGCAAAAATCTGATTTTTGATGATTTTTTTCGATTTTCTGATTTCGCAAATCACTGATAGTGCCTTTAAACATGGCACTCAGTAATTCAGAGCATTCGCCCCTTGATTTTATCAGGGACAACTTGGGAGCTTGCGTCCCTACTTGGATTGCCTCGGTACGGCCCTGCTAGAGAACTCCAGTCATAAAGTAATCGTCGCTTCTTAATTAATTCTCAGGCTGAATTATTCTTAGGATTTTGGCCACTTCTTATCGATATGCATGGATTTTTAAAAGTGTACCAACTTAAAAGGACACAATGGCATGAAAAAATATTCAGACACAATGAAATGGATCTTCACTGAAATCATTTTCACAAACTTGAAAACAATCTGGATGTTTACATTCTGCAAAAAACAGTAAAAAACAGCAAGAGTTACATGATATTCCTGTCACGGAAAATCAAGGTGTTGACATCACTGCCAGAATTTACAGTGTATCTAACATGTTTTTTGGACACAATTCAAAAACATTACGAAACTTTATAGTTCGTAATTCCAGAAAGGGTAACTGGCGGCTGGCATGCCAGTAAAGATATAGGGCCCGTTAAAAAAGGTGCAAATTACACTGATACACTGAATAGAGATTGAAGCTGATTGAATCTAACAGGCGTAGCGTATGATTATTTAGCGATTAATTAATTAATCATAGAGGAGCAGAATACCATAGGTGCCTTATTTAACTTCCCCCCGTTTACCCCCCCCCCCCCAAGAGAAAAATGTTTAACACATTTGGTAATTAGTATGGACCCTTTATATCAATGCTAGGTAGTTACTACTCTCAAATTGTGGTATCACTCTTTCAATAGGGGGCCAATTTAAGTTTACAAAATGGGGTCAAACTTTTAAAATGTTGAAAATGCATACCAATATTGTCCAGCTGGTCACATTGATTCTAAAAATGTATAGCTTAATACACCTACGACCCTTGGTTTTTGGAGTTATATGGTAAAAATGACTAAAATGGTAAAAAAAAGTCAATCTCAATTTGTACAGTGATCAACATTAAAACATTAAATACTTGCAAAATTATTGCATGAGGAATGAGGACTCCCAAATGAGGGTCAAAGAAGGTCAACACGAACTGCATTATGTTGCCCTATGACCTATTTTGTCGCATAACATGACAACTATGCATTGAAGATGCTATAATTATTCCTTATTTTTACACATTAAGCCAGATGAAGAACTTCTTTCATTTTTTACCAAAATTGAAGCAACTTCTGATTTTAACCCCTTAAGAGTAGACGAACACTATGGCATACATTTCAACATGATTGGAGCATTTTAAAAGTGTGACCCTTGTGTAACCTTTGACTCCTATTGAAAAAAAATGACACCACCATGTGAGAGTACTAACTACCTAGCATTGATAGAGAGGTCCATACTAACTACCAAAGGCAGGGGCGGATCCAGGATTTGAAAAACGTCAAAATTACCGGGGGCCGAAAGGCTAAACTTGTCCAAAACGGGCTGATTTTGCAAGATTTTGCAGACTTACCGGGAGACGCGCGCCTCCTCCGCCCCTCCCTAGATCCGCGCCTGAAAGGTGTCAAACCTCTTCTGTAGGGGGGGGGGGGGGTGATGAACGATTATGTTTGACCTCGGTCCATGCTCCTGCTGTATCACTATTTGAACCGAATCTTTAATTTCACACGGAGTGTATCATGTATATATGGCGCCGTCCCAGCTCTGCGTACTAATGCAGTGATTTACAATTGGAAGCGTTCCTAATAACAAACTTACCCTCTTGTTCATCATTTTGTGCGAAAATTAAAGATCCAGGTTCCAAAATCAACAGAACTGTTAATAAGGTGCTGAACATTTTGCACTGACGTGTCCACGTGTTTGTACCTGGAATATATTACTATCATGCAGCCAAGAAGTGTAACATGGTGTGGCCAACTTGAACAATCTTCACACTTTGGATAGGTGTGACCCATACAGGTATATATGCATGCACTTGAACTGTCCACGACGGGTCAAGGTAATACCAAATCAAGCATAAGAGTGTACAGCGTGTTAATAATAATAATAATAATTTGTATTTTTAACGCGCGACATATCCACGTTAAACGTGATCAAGGCGCTGTGCGGCTGCCATGAAAGGCGCTCAGCACATCAGAGAAACCATAATACCAGAACAGATTTATGCCAAGAAGCTCGATTTTAGAAGCAGGAGGAAACCGGAGTACCCGTAGACGCAACGGTCAGAAATACCTTTCAAACACAAATAAATGAGCCTTGTGCACAAGTGACCTAAAGTTTATATGATACAACAGATTTTATGATTTTAGTCAGATCAATTTGGTTCAAGAATTTGGTATGTCCAAAACAAAATTACATATAATAAAATTACACACAATATTTAAGATTATGATACTTAGAGTCCACAAGTTTAAAGAAGCGTTGCAGTTCATCGATGACATGTCCTCACAGCGAAGACTTCAAAATGACAGTGTGCAAAGTCACACTTATATATCCTCAGTTAATATTTCATTGGAATCTTCTCAGTCCTGAAGGTAACTTTTGTCCAGCAGTTTTAAGACGAAAAGGTTGAATAAGTCCCTCGACGACACTAATATTCCACAGTAACAAAATCCAGGTATTCTACAACCATCAGTGTGCCGCTAATGTCCTCATTTAGGACCACAAACTGGAATCTCTTTTTGATTCTAAAACTGAAGCTCTTCTGGCTTAAAAGACGACAGCAGACAGTTCTGATATCAAGCTCCGGTGGCATCCAAAAATTATAATCCTGGCACTATGTAAACACAAATCTAGCATTATTGTAGATTAAAACTAGCTATAACTATAGTGTATAGCTCCTGGTTACAACTGCTGGCCTGAGTCCTTCCAGTTACAAGTATTTAACTACTCACAGCTAGATTCCCCTTTCCCAATACCTAAAAATTGTGAATATTACAACATTATCATGCATAAACATAACCTAGCACTGTCAAATCAGATTTCACAAAAATGACATCATCTGCATTGCACCATTTTATATAAATAACTTCATGGGGAATATCCCCATGCAATATGTTTTGATCTTAAAGCATAAGCAAGTTGACTCAGCTCAACTCTTGCACAATCTATCTAGTAAATAACACCTGGTCTGATCTCAATATAGCACAAGGGGATTTCCATAATAAACAAAGTACTTTTTCCATGAGAAACCTTTTCCCAAGTAAAATTGAGAATCAAATTAATATTTTTAATCACAAAAATTGAGGCTAATATAACAAGCGAGTTAAAGAAAACCGCAACACTTGGTGCCAGCTAGACGCTATAAATTTTGAACAAAAGCACACGACTACTTTTTCTTTGTTGTAAAATGAGATAGGACTGTGAGCTTATGTCCCTGAAAAGTTCATAACGGTAGATTCAATATTTGTTTTAAAGATATGACCCCAGAAATCAAGTAACCTGCAGGACCCATTTTACCAAATTGAGGCGCTACGCCGCGCTAGTAACTACAAATGCGGCACTGTACTTTTGGCGTGCAGAACCACCAATATGAATCTCCAAGTCCCCAACCGCATTTTTTCTCTTTTAAATGACAGGTGATGCAACAAATATTAACACATGAATGTTTCCGTTGGTAATAACAACTAATAATTATGACTTTTAACATACATAAAAGATGGAATTAGGCATGCATGATCAACAAACTCGTATTGAGAGAGATAGATGACTTGAGAAGACGACTTGAGAGATAAGTTAACAACGGTGATTTCCTGTCCTATCAAAATTTCAGTGCCAAATATGAAGTGAAAACAAATATAGTTGAATTTTTAGGGATCATGAAATCGATAAAGAATGTTTGGAAGTTAAACTTTAATCGTTCCACGGTGCATTTGACGGCAACTCCTGTTATTCCCTATCACCTTCAGCAGGATATAGTTAAGTATAAAACCGGGTGCAAAATGTTATACAGGGTGTTAGATTATAATGGTTTAGAAAAACCCCAAATAACATAGAAATGGGAACAAATGTTAAATATGATTATACCAGCTTCAATTTGGAAAAATATATTTTGTATTCCATTTAAAATTACCAGAAATACAAAGATTACGTGGTTCAATTATAAAATTTTACATAGAATTATAGCAACAAATAGACTTCTATGTCAGATGAAGATTAAAAGGTGTAATCTTTGTACTTTTTGTAATATAGAAGAGGAAACTTTAGAGCATTTATTTGTATACTCTATAGAGGTGAAAAAGATTTGGAAATTTGTGGAAGATAAAGGAATTTCGATATACCAGAGGATATTTTTAGAGGACAAACTAATTCTATTAGGACTTACCGATATGTTAAATGGAAATTGTAAAATGGTCATTTGTTTGATAATTATTTTAACAAAAATGTTTATCTATGATAGTCGTTCAAAACAACGGATCCCAGAGATTCACATGCTTAAATCAGGTAGACGTTTCATATAGAAGTCCCATTGATGCAAATGAGGTATTGCTATTCATTCCGTCAGATGGGGTTGTTTGAAATCATTGTTTAAATGATGGAATTGTATTTGCCTTTTAAATATGTGCCTTTTTCTCCTGCCTTCGTTTTAATAATAATAATAATGTTATGATTGGAATTTAAATGAAAATGTATATTTATAGTGAGTGTATATGGTAAAATTGACAATGACTATATAATAAAGCAACAGGGGAAAAAATCGGGAAAGTCACCTGAAGTTGCCGAATGGCAGATCTCGCCAACTTTGGAAAACCTTGTGCAACTTAAGGATATTTTTGTGGACTCGGTAATTTTCAGCCTACCTTATGCATCTTCCCCAGTGACATTGGGGCTGATGAGCAATTTTTGGCCGATGATGTCCCGTCTATCTGCATTGCGATGCTAAATTAACCTCACATTTTTGACCTCATGTTTTCACCAAAGGCCCCTAGGGAACATAAAACACCCGTGAAAATAAAAAAAGTCAAAATCGTAAAAAAAAACACACACAAAAAAAACTCGTAGTGCCAATTAGACGCACTGGAATTGGGCTAACAATCATCATCGTTTTGTGAGCGCACACAAAGTAATCCCAAAGTGAATGACCGAATGAATAGATTATGTGTCATTCTTCGTCACGTTTGTGATCCAAAAACGTAAATTTGATTTCCAACCCATGCCTGTTTTTGCCAATAGAATCAAAATCTGCTTTTGGTCATGATAAGTACCTTTAGTCCAACCTAAACCCAAAAAAAATAACGTTTTCCTTTTCGCATATTGGTTTTTTGTCGTGATGGGCAAAATAAAGTTAGGTCACGTTTGTGATCGCAGAGAAAAAGGTTTTTTAGAATTGAAACTTCAACTTCAAGCTGTAAATTCCTGTGGATTATTTAAGTACTCAGTCATTCTTATTTATTTCAGAAATACATTGGTATTTTGTCATTAAAAATGTTGGTAATTAAGTAACACAACTTTAACTTGGTAATTAACCAAATTTATATACTAATTACGGCGGTCACGTGTGGTACCGGGGAGACACGGCCTGGGGGGGTTGGTGGTTATGTGTGTGACAATCTCCATTACTCTAATACAAAAGTGGGGACCATTGTTAATGGGCCCAAAACACAGTATAATAAAATCTGTGTAATTTTCCATATTCTCACCTATTTCAAACACTTGCATTACAATGCCATCAGTAATAACTTGCAATAAAAGAACAATGCTACACCTAGTATGCAGATTTCCTGTGTCGAAATAGTGCAAGTCTGCTAAATGTGGCATCATTCACCACCACAAACTTTCAAAAGACCACATGTAAATCAAGTTTACACCCATGCCTTTATTAAATTAATGTGTTGTTTTACTTGTTCAAACTGCCATATTCATATTTTTAACCGATAATAAAAGTCAACACGCTATCTTCTCTTCATATGACCAGAAGTGTATTCGTCAAATAATTGTGAGTCCGGTGTGAAAGCCAGATATAGTCCGGCGGGGAGCCATAGTACGGGCTCCATAGACATAACGGAATAAGCGTGAACTAATGTTGCGTCAAGAGTCAACTTGAAATCGATTGCCCTATTGTTCACATTGTTCCCCGGACTATAGTACGCCGGACGATAATAACTTCTACACCTGTGTCAGGAGATATAGTTCTTCGGGCTCACAGTCCGAGACAATGGTGACAATAGGGCAATCGTTCCGTTGACTCTTCACGTAACAGTAGTTTCACGCTTTCTCCTTGTCGGTCTAATGGAGCCCGGCTGTGGTTCCTGCCGGGACCATCTCTCCTTTCACAAACAACACCGTTGTGAGAGTAATCATTGTCCGGCGTAGTCATATTCCGGGAACAATGGGGTTGGGGCAATGCGCGGATAGTGTGGGGCAAGCGATTCAGTCAGGGCCTTGGTACGCCTGTTAGTTATTTGGGGGGGGGGTGAACTGAACTTGGGGGGGGTTCGAAAAAGTGGACTTTTTTTCCAAAAAGTGGACCTTTTTTTGGTAACAGTGGGCCTAACCCCCTAAAATGGTCTTTTTTTTTTGGACGTTTGAAACATTTTATCACCAAAAAGTTGGCTTTTGTGTCAAATGTTGCTGAAATTTTGGACCTTTATATATCCAAAAAATTCAGCACAAGTGGACCTTTTTCCCCTTTTTGTGTTGGAAATTTGGGGGGGTGGGGGTTATTTTGTTTTAATGATGTTTGTGCGGTGTGAAAGTAGATATAGGCCGGCAGGATTCATAGGACGGGCTCCATAGACGACAAACGGAATAAAGCGTAAACCTAATGCTGCTTAAAGAGTCAAACTGAATCGATTGCCCTGTATTGTTCACCATTGTTATCGGACTGTGAGACCGGCGGTCCATATCTCCTAGCCACAACCGGTCACAGTGTGTGACATTAATTAGCACATCAAATAACTCTGAAAGAAGAAAGATCTAACCATTTAGTTGTATAACGGAAGTCTTAGAAACGGCTTTTGCATGAAATATGAACGTACTGAGCAGTGGGTTTCTAGTAAAAAAATTTCTTGTCTTTTTGGTCGCACGTGTGTGACATCAGCGCAAAGCAATTAAAATTCTTTGTTAATTACGTGTCTATTGCCTCTAAATAATTTGGCATTTTTTTTATTTTTTTTATTTTTTTTATTTTTTTTATATTTTTGATAAAAAAAATTCACCCACCAGATGAGGGAAAAAAAACTTCCCCGCTTTCCAGTAAAAAAAGTTTACCCGCACCTTATAAACCCATCCTCAAGTATCGGCAAAAAAAATGCAGCCCCTTGACTTGAAAAAAAAAAAACCTGCTCCAAGCCAACGAACAAAAAATTTCCCTCACTCACCCAAACTTCCAAACGCCTCCCCCTTGACTTCTAATGGTGCGTCCCTTACCTTTCTGTTTTTAACACTCGAGGTTTTCACTCCCCGTTAGTGCCCAAGGGGACACCCCATGAAAACCTTTTTTTCAAGAGATTTTTGCACAATTATACCACATATAAGGGGTCAATACAACAACTCCCAATCAGCAATAAAAAATCTTTGGTCTGCAAACTATGGACAAACATTGTTTTCATACAATTAGCAAAACTCCTTGAAAAATTTGATTTCTACCACGAGAAATCGCAAAACAAAAAAAAAAAAAAACAATCAAATGTTGGGTACTTATGGACCCCCCCCCCCCGTGGGCACTTAGAGTGTTAACATCTACTTTTGTGAAAAGCTCAAGCTCTGACCCCGTTAAGCTTCTCCCGTTACCCGTGCATCCCAGAATTCCTCCGACTTGAACCATGGTTGTATTCTACATGGCCTAGTAAAACCATAAAAATGATGTACCTTTTAAAAAACTTGGGATGCATAGCCCCGATGACGTCATTTGAGACGTCTTCAAATTTTGGAAAAAATAAATATGTCATTTTTCATTTTTTCTTGCATATTTCGGAAAAATACCAAGAAAACATATTGGGTTTTTTTCTTCACCTCATTCGCAAAATTAATATTATTTCGTTTCATTTTACATCAGTTTTAATTTTAAATATATTTTCCATATTGACTGTACAAAACGAAAGTTTAATTGCGATTTTCTCAGTTTCTTCCTGATTTTAACTTGTTTTTTTGGGCATGAAGCTAGCATTTCTCTGACAACATCTCTGCAACCATCTTTTTAACTTATTTTAATATGCCCTTAGGATGTACTGAGCAAGAATATGAATGTTTTATTTACAAAATAATTTTTTAGTAGAGCATATGAACGAAAATGATGACGTCTCAATGATGACCTTTGGGGGTAAAACAAAGCATCTTTGAACCATATAAATTTTCATTATTTTTTTTTCAAGGCAGAGGGAAAAATCTAAATCCAAAAAAGATAAGAAAACTAAATAGCTGCCCTTTGAGGTTAAGTGAGGAAGACCTGCTCCTGGGGCATGGGTGGTGGTCAAAAAACTACCACGAAATAGACAGCCATACTGAAAGGCAATAGAACCCATTACACGACTTCAATACATCCACCTGTAATTGAATTCCAGAGATGCTCAATTTTACAGGTGGCTATTATACTCTAGTATGTACGCATAGGGAGAATCTCGGTACAAGGTTTGCACGGTAGCATTTGCTCATTTTACTCAAGCAAATCGTGACGAAAAAAACGATTAAACAGGGCTCCTCTTTGACAAGAAGTTACCTGCTGTTCCTCGTGAGGTCGTTTTTCGGACTCACAGTGGTCACACTTTTATCAGCAGTGGACAAGGTAATTCTGAGAGAGAGAGTTTTTTTTCTATTCTACAGAGTAAAGGATAAAACGTTAAACAGAAAGAGCAGGTATATTGGGTGTAGACTAGACGAGTATATCCGCTCCGTACAGTTCGATAATCGTAACTATAAGGTCTTTTAACATACACAGTATATGGCGACTTGTAACATTGGACTGGACCTCTAGTTACGACCATAGCCTATTCGACGAGCGTAGAAATAACAGACTTTCATCATCACCGACCTTTGCCTACGAGAAATCGTACTCATTATCTTACAAACTCCGACAAATAGTGCATAGCTTGGTGTTGTTCGATTCTTGATGATTATGTTAAAAAAAGCATTTACTTTTACAAGTCCAGTTTTTCAATCCAAAATTACCTGGATTGTATTTTGCTGTTATACAACAGCTTCCGGTAGGTCAGCAGTTTGAGGTCAGTTTACGGCAGTCCTGTAAGTACGTAATTCTGCTTCTAAAATTGAAAAAACCCAGCGTTTGAAAATTCTCAAGATTGGAATAATATCGAAAGGCATTGTGGGAAAAAGGGATGCTGCCCGTAGCGATTGCGTGTTCACTTTTCCGTGTCTGCGAGCACCGAAGTACCAGACATATACGTTCCATTTTCTCGCTAGGTTCTATAGGTTCAGACCCAATTACGATACATATTTAAAACAAAACATAGTAACGGACCCTCTGATGCAAAAATCTCCATAGAACCCCTTCGTTTTCCGGAGATATTTGAGATTTAGTTTCATTTGCATGCATTCGCTATGACGGACTGATAACGTTAATCTCTTGCGTAGTACTAATTTAGATAATATTTTTTGCAGTCTATGACACAGACTACACCGTGTGAAATACTTACCGGACCGCCGTAAGGTCAGTTGAAGTAGGGACCCAAGGGCCGATTAACAAGAGCGTAGAGGCATACTACTGTATGAAATGAGTAGCTCATGATCGCGGTCGTACGTGGCGCAGTGTTATTCACGCTATGTCAATACGTCATACTGCATGAATTAGGACTCGCGTCCGGTGCGGCGCTATCACTTCCAAATTTTTACACAATATCTCCCGCCTGAAGCCTATGACATACTTCCAGTCAAATCGAGCGATTGGCATGCGCAATACTGGACTTTGACCCAAGATCAACTGTTACGCATGCTCAAGAGCAGAAATCGCTCGCTGCGACTGAAAGTATATCATGGGCTTTTTAAATGTTTACCAAATTGGGTCGCACATGTATGACCTTTCACCTGTCTCATGTCACTTGAATTTCCGGTTTGGACTTAGTCTGTGAAGTGAAATTATCGTCCTCTGAAAAGTGCAGCAAATTTGCTCTTTTAAGTCTATATTTCTTCCTGAAAACTACTTAAAATATTTAAGGGTTGTCTACCGATGTCTTACAGCCCAAAAGTAAGTAAATTTGCTAAACATGGACTCATTAAGAGCATCATTAACTCAGCAAAATTGTTTCTACATCGGTCCCGAGTTCATTTTTGCATGACTAGACGGCCAGTAAAATATGTCAGGTTGATAAAAGATAACGCCAGTCAAGTCATCTTAGCAGGACTGGGTTCCGTAACGCTATGGGAATTGGGTGAGGAAATTCTAAATTTTAGCGAGTAAAATTGTACAGTTGTATTTAAAAATTAATTAAAACCTATTATTCAGCAGTGATGGAGAGTTATTTCTCTTGCTAATGGTGCCTTTAAAACTGAATTTTGTGTTTTTGATCGCAAAAATAAAGCGATTTCTCTCCCCGATGCGAATTTTCACGCTTCGCAAAGGTGCGAAAAATTCAAACAAAACGAGTGTAAATCTTTTTGACTAGCCCTGTAGTAATTTCTGACGGCGGACGGCTTTCAAAGACCTAGATATGAACTTTTTTGTAGTTCGTGACTGTGATTTGTCAAATATAGTACGTATTTTGAGCGTATTCAGCGTCACTTTTTCTTACGGAATTACGACTATGAGTGCAATTTTGCTTTAAATCAAAATATAGGATCTTTTCTATGTGACCAGTTGCTGTAATGCAACCAGAAATTTTCATTTCATTCAACTTTGTAGTTTTAAGGACTCGCACTCGTAAATCTTAGCGTTTGGATTTGAGATTTTGTGACTTCATATCGGGGGTCACATCTTAAAAACTGGAAGTAATGCCACTGGCGTTCCTACTGCACTCAATGGGTTGACACCAACTTTCTAATGGGCAATACTGCACACATTGCTTTACGTGCACTTTATTCAGCCGTGTGTAACACGCATGACAGAATGAAGTGTGTAAACCAATGGAAAACACACACAATAGGTATAGGACACTCATCACAAAGACAATATATTTCATGGCAAAGACATTAGTGCAAGGCAATGAATGGACAACTGGTAGAACTTTCAAACTATATTCCTAAAATGCTCAATTTGAACAGTTTAGGGCAAGTGGATATAATTTTAGGTAAAAATGTTATTCCACCTTATTAACTATATAAACCCGTATATTACAGAAGTGTAATAAATTATTTTACACAGAGTAATCTTGAAATTAGGGGCAAAATATTATTTTCGAATTTGGAGCAAAGGGAACACGAATGGACACGCCCCTATTTTCCCTAAGTTAATGAATGAAAAAGTTGTTGACATGTTTTGAAAGTTCAATCTACCTCGACTGCAAATATTCATTTTTATTGTCATATTTTGGTAGTGGCATTGTCCGCCGTCTAACCTTTCCAATAGGTTTGTAGACTAGCGGGATGGAGACATGACAAAGCAAACCTGGTCGCTATCGGTATAGTAAAGTTTTAAAAGGTCACTGGCACATTTAAAAAAAAGTGCGCCCCTTCAAGATTTTCTAATTTGATATTTTTTACTAATGGGTAAGCAAAGCTTACCCTCAACTGAATGATTAAACCCAAATCAGCGCCCTAAAAGGTAAACAGACGATTTATAATTACACCCAAAACATTTTTTACCCCCATTTGGTGGCAAGGGGCACTTGTTTTTGGGGAGGGGGGTGGCTCCTAGGTACCCGCACTAATTTTCTCTAATTAACACAAATATATACAGGATCGGGTCCTAAAAAACATGATCGTCCTGTAGTAAACTGGGATCTATTTTTGTGGGTCCCCAGGAACACCCGTCTACTCAAGGTTTTGTAGGACATCCTCTATTCGAAATGACCTGTATGCATTTAATTATATATACGTATTCATTGTGGCTTATTTTTTTTACCAGAGTCAACAGTTTGCTGCGTCGTTGAATTTCATTGGGAAATGAAAAGAGGTGATCTAGGGGCAGTATGGGGCGCCAATCATTCGGAGTGGTTAGTTGCATTGTTTGCTTGCGCACAACTTGGTATTCCTCTTGTAAGTATGCACTAAGCCAACCTAAAGAAAAACGGTTTTCTATAAATAGAAAACGATTATCTAGCAATTATTGACTCTGAATGCAGATAATTACATCCCTTTTAAATCCGCGTACGTGTAATTTATTAATAAAACATTCGTTTTGGGGACGAAAAAACCTGTTTTACGGTCGAGCGGACCTTTCAAGGGTCGGTCCGGAATGTCTTTTTAAATTCTTTTCTGGAGGTCAAAATTGTGCCTAAACAAAATAGCCAGCCCAAAATCTGTACAAAATAAAGAAAAAATGGGAAAAATACGTGTTAACAAAATAAACAATGTGATCACTTTTGGCTAAAAACTGGGCTGATTTCTGATTTTACATGATTTTTGGTGAAAAAACCCAAAATAAAAAACAAAACAAAAACAAAACAAAACCTGAAAAATTGGGGTTCGGTCATATCAGGCCCGTAAAACAGTTTTTGTTTAGTTCGCCCTACGGAATCATCTTCAAGGGAGGTCATTTAGTATAAGCTGTGTAATTCTCCGATGAAGCACTCATTGTTTTTCCCTTGCAGATCCGTTTTCACTTTAGCTTTCACATTGAGACAATCGTCACTCTTTTAAACAGGGAGAGCATTAACGAAATTAAATAACATGATACATGTACTGTAAAAAAAAAAATGAACCCCTTTCACATCTCCGGGAAAATGTAACATGCCGGACACACACATACTTGTAGGTTCAACAACAGTTAACATTATATTGCATCACTTATAATCACTTAATTACGATCATATCGTTACAACTTTAGGTAATCCTAGTTCATGGCCAGCCATTTTAAAATTCTTAACAAAAAAATAAAAAAAGTAAAAAAAAACTCTATGATTAATTTTAATTTTGTAAATTAAAAGAAAATTTCAGGTTTTGTGTTCATATTGACGGAAAAATATGTAGTCAAAAATGTATTTTGGACAGCTATATTTGTTTTGAATAGCAATTCAGGTTGGCTCTTAAAGGCTAATTTTAATAATAGGCCTACTGTATAATTTATGCGCCATAAAATTATCATAATTAGAGTGATTTGAATCATTTGCTAGTATACAAATACTATTTGAATCAAAAAATTTTTGCAAGGTTGAAATATAGTATTGACCTTAATGCATCGCTATATCATAGAATTGTTGTTTTTATAAAACATATTTAATCATACCCTCATTGTTGAAAAAATTAAAAGAATCGACTGAAAACTACAACTAAGATGCGGGGTTTTGTAAGCACACCCCATTTTTCGCCATTCCTAAATGGGATTTAACAACACATTAAAAAGGACTTTGTGTTTGAGAATGTACAATATTATAGGGGTGGGCATATTACCACTTTTTTTTCAAAAACGAGTAGATTCTTATGGCCATTTTGTCCTGCTCAAAACGATTCTGTCAAGCCTTTTTCATATCAATGATTTGATATTGGTTCCATCCATGGATTTTTCAAATTTTGAATGTAAAGTCAATGGGGAATTTTTTGTACTTTTATACATTCTTACTTCAAAAAGCAATCTTATTCTCAACCTATTTGTCAGAAACTCACACACAGATGCTTTTAATATATTCTACAAATATTGCAAGGGAAAAATATTATAATATTTTGTGATTGCTAAGGATTCAATTTTAAAGAAAAAGTATTGTTGGGTGCAAAGCCATGAATAGAATATCCGTGAGCAAGTAGACTTACAAAAGGACATCGAAAGGCCATTGCACCCAATGGGGGAATCCCATTCAAAACCCAGTCGTCCGTGCTGGGCGCTGACATTTGAATATTGCCACGGAATAAATTATTAGTTTGGGTCTTGTATACACCATAATGAATGTCAAGTCGATACAAACAATCCGGCAAAATATCATTGTTGGATGTTGGGTGCTATTGGGGGTTAAAATTTGTCCTAACCATGGCCACACAACGAATGAAATGACACTCAGTCGTCTTGATTTAAATAAACCGCCTCAATGATACATCTTTTCACCTAAGCGCGCCTAATCACCTAAGCGAGTGAGTAATTGATCACAATGATCCAGGTGCACTACATGTATTACCCTGGCCACCTCTAACGCATACATCAATTTGTAATCACTAAACACTACACTACACTAACCGATAGTGTATATGCAGGAAGCGGCCCCACGTAATGTGGAGAAGCGGAGGCAGCCCATTGCTTTCTATTGTTTGGTACTCTATGTTTTCTTTGTGTCGGCAAAACATGCAGAGACGATGAATTGCTAAGTATGACGTTAACCTTTGCCTCTCTATCTATATAGAACCCTTTGTTGCACCACTGTCATGGCATGTGCATTAGTAAACTCTTTTGTTATACATTCAGTTATACTTGTATTGACCTTTCCACAACAATGATACAGTGGTGTTTTCTCATGTTCTTTTGTAAGGTCTACTGACTACAAGGCTGTTCTCTTACTGCTTTGCACCCTCCAATACCACTTTGGTAAAATTGAAGCCCTCTGCATTTCAGCAGACAAATATTATTATAGTTTTTTCTTTGCAAAATTTATATAATATACCAAAGCATCTGGTGTG
The DNA here is from genome assembly GCA_023653785.1 of Ophioderma brevispina. Classification (NCBI taxonomy): domain Eukaryota; kingdom Metazoa; phylum Echinodermata; class Ophiuroidea; order Amphilepidida; family Ophiodermatidae; genus Ophioderma; species Ophioderma brevispina. The sequence continues at coordinate 20,981 of JAMKCH010022871.1, forward strand.
ATTTTCTGACAAAATAGGTTGATAAGAACATTGCTTTTTGGAAGTTATGTCTAAATTGCCACAATTCCCCATTGACTTTACATTCAAAATTTAAAATCATGGAACCAGTAAATCAAAAATTCATTTGATATGAAAATGCTTGCCAGAATCGTTTTTAGCACCCAAAATGCCATAGAATCCACTCGTTGAAAATAGATATTTGGAAAAAAGTGTTTTTTTTTTTGCCCACTCCTATTCATGAGCCTTTGTCGACTTATTAAATGTTACATTTTCTTGTTCTTGAATATTTCAACTCCTGATTAATCAATGATTCTATTTATAACTATGTGCCAAGTCATATGGAACAAATCCAAACACAATTCCTGTCGCAGAGCAGACAAAACAAAATCTTTCCATTGTTTATTTTAGGATACTGCAAGTTTAAGTCCCTTTTTGGCATAACTTGTATCTTTTCCTGGATTACAGTAGTAGTGGTTGAAAAAACACTTTTCATTTACACATCAGGCTTAATTGGATGGAGATTTTGTGTTAACATTTCCTTTCTTCTGAGGATTAATAAAGGGTATTATGCCTATTTTTTAGATCAATTTACACAATATAAGCAAGGGTCCTCATCCTTCATAATGCTATCACCCGTATTCGGTACATTAACGTAAAATCCTGCTTAACTGTATAAATCCAATTGGGAATGGAGGAAAAGGGTGTGTTTAGAAAATTTTTGTCATATCTGGCTTATTGTTTCGTCGAATTCCATTTTTTCAACACTTGGAAGCAATTAAATTTTTTTGTTAAAACACAAATAATCTTGATTCAATGATTTTTATCAAGGTCAGTCATCTGCAATCGTGCACATTTCTTTTGATTCACGTATATTGAATGCCTGAGTGTGATAGTAAACATATACCATGAGGTCAAAATTTTGAAGGGGTTCACATCCCTGACAGAATTTCAGTGCATCTAGCAGTTTTTTGCGACACAATCAAAAGCATTCAGACCGGATTCGGCCATGTACTTAGCTTTGTAGTAAGATAGATTGCAAAAAAAAAAACAAACTATACAATATACATGGTCTGTGAGCTGATGACAACATGCTGTTCAAGTGGTAATGCTGGCAAGTAATATGTCAGCCTCCTTTCCAAAATTGCCACAACTGCCACCGTCCCCCCCAGGGGGGTGGAACTCTTCCCTGTTTTTTACTGTTTTTACAGAATGTAACATCAAATTGTTTTCAACTCGTGGAAGTGATTTCAGTAAGGGGTCCTTTTCATATGTCAATTTTTTTCATGCCATTATTCCCTTTTTTAAAGTGCATAAGGTCTTCTGCACTCCCGTTGGTGCATATGAGTCCCAGTGGACGCCCCCCAAATCGCTTGGCGTTGGATTTTTTTACCCAAACTGTGGTCATTGATGGGGTATACACACAACCGCAAACATAAAAGAAAAAAAATAAAATTCGTTCTACAAAAAAATGTGCGTCCAAAAACTGATTTTTAAGACGCGCACCAATTCCCTCCCCCCGCCAAAAAATGAAAAAACATTTTTAATTTTTCTTTTTTTATAAATTTTAAAAAGAATGCTTAAATAAAAATAAAACCTCAAGTACAATTAAGGCAAAACAAGTTTTGAATAGGGCCACCAAACAAGTTTATTTATGCAATTAGCACCAAAATAATGCGCACCTGATAGTTAGGAATCCTTAAATTTGGACCCAAACAATTAGCGTTAAAACATGGCGCTCGCACAGCTGTTTGACCCCATGCAAATTCTCTTTTATTTTTAGAGCAATTTTTAAGCAATGGCGACACAATTTTCACAACTGATATAAGTAGGGACATGCAAGAGCTATTTACCACCACAAAAATAAAAAAAAAAATCCATTGCGGGAATCTTGCCATAGGCAAGGCCTATAATTAGTATGTTATAGCGCCCTCTATATGCCTATTTCTCATAGAATGACATGTAAAACTAGATTTTTATGAAAAATCATTTGCCCGCAAAGGAATTTCATCAAAGGACATCGCCGGTTAAGAAATGAAGGATGCCCTCTATAATCATCATAGTTATAGTTCCATCATCAATTTTGACTTGGTGTTTTACAATTGATCATGTATGCAAGGTGTTTTTTATCCTCCAAATACTTGTATCAAGAAAAAATGAGAGAAAAGTCTGAAAAACATCAGGGGCATGCTCTCTGAAAAAACAGAACTTGGAGCATGCCTCCATTGTTACGACCAGTTATGATTTAAATGAAGAAACAGGAAGATGTTGCATATCTGCCCTTTGTTATGGAGCTGTTAAATGATGCCTAGATAGACCTTTTGTCCTTCATAAGTTATAAAGAGGCTACTCGAGGCAGCCCTTTATAACAATGCCCAAATGCCTATTAGCTTATGCTGATGTAGTGCAATGAGTGCTAAGATTTGGATTATATAACCGTCTTCACACCAAGCAAACTCTATTATGCCACACAATAGCCCACATCTTAATGGCCCATGACCGCGCTATATATCATGAGCAAGTTAGCTCTCACTCTCACTATTAAAATCTCAATTCACATGGTGTAGTTCAATAGCTTTCATAATTTCACCAGTATATTTCGCAAATACACCCCCTGCATTTTAGTATTATTTATGATACTCAGAACCTGCATGGTCAGCGGTTGTTAACATGTGCCCATCAAAGGCTAATTAACTGAGCCCTTGGTAGATTAGCATGCCTTACCTCATAGTGTGGTATGGTATGTAGGTTGTTGTTGTTGTTGTTGTTTTTGGCAATTCCATATAGTGTTCAGGCCCCCAAAAAACAAAAATGCAAAAATGGGGTCTCCCCCCAAGAACCAGAATGCCACTCAATACATGTTGCTAATTAATATAACGCACATCCTTGCAAAGCGGCATTGTGGTTCGGGGGGGGGGGGGGTTGGGGGTCATATTGGAAATTTCAATTTACAATATTGAAGCGTGTATTATAATTTTAAATAAAATTGAACTTTTTGAGATTTTATGTAAAGTGGAATTTTTGAAAACCATGGATAAGCGTAAACCTTTGAGCCTGTCGCTCTTATAGTGCGGAATGTTTCAAATATTCCCAGACGTTCTAATACTATTCTAACGATAGAGGGCGCTCCTTCATTCCTTTCCGGCGATCGAGTGTCTTGTATTCATCAAGATTGTGGCGCTTTAGTGGAATTTTAAATACCTTCAAATTAGTTGTCAGCAGTGTGCGCCGTTGATTATTTTTTGTTGTAGTGTCGTTTTGTTATTATTTAAACGGGGACTTCCAAACAAGCTGTGCTCGAAAAACGAAAACTGGGTCCAGATGGAGACCCTTATGCACTTTAGTGTTAATGCATAAATCGCTGTTTAAGAGCAACGTCGTGAAGGTTATTTGTGAACATATTACAGAAATCGGCTCATTAAAGCGCCCAGCCTTTACATAGGTAAAATGCCGACACCACGTGCTTCCAACTAATATTAGATGTCTCTTTCGATTGCAATTCAATGGTGGCCTCTGTACAGGTGGTACACTTTTAGCTCTAAAATTGATTCTTCGCTCTGGTTGAAAGCCCAATATGTATTATGTTTGTGTGTGGGTTTGTTTTTACACGATTCGGTGGCAAAGTTTCTATCTATTGCCTTACCCGTTCCCCGCAAGACCTCACTTGATTCAAGCTTGCTATTGCTATCGGAAACGACGATAATGATGGCGAGCTTCAAAGGTATAACACGTAAGAATGTACGAATTTGTTTAAAATGCTTGCAAATACATGGTTCTTGAGCATGATAAAAAAACAGTGAGCTAGTTTGGACTTTGCCTTTTGGAAAGTATATAATATTGGATGGGAGGGTTTGATACCAGAAAAATATGCGCCCGAGCTAGATCAAATATCGCGGACCGTAGAAGACGACTGATATTTTCTCTGGCGAGGGCGATATTTTCTGGTATAACCGAAAAAGTTTCATCACCAATATTATATTGATATGCATAGAGAGAAAGCTGACTTGACAAAAATAGTTTTAAACTGACTGCCCAAACCCACCTAATAAAAAGATTTTCTTGCATATTCTGCAGTGTTGGGCAGTACGCGCTACTCGCACTGCAGTATTGCACACCAGATGCATAATAATTAATGTTATCCACATTTTATCAGAAGGATATACAAATATTGATATAATAATACGACCTATCGCTATAGGAGCGTTCACTGCGCTATTGTCATTTATTACGCTACCAGGAAATCGTCAGATTCATTTCGCTTCATCTGGATGGCCGCTGGCATGGAGAACAGCCTTATCAGCACTTAGTTTGTACATGGAAGAAAGAGATTTGCTTTTGACCAATCCATCTGCCGCCCAATCATTGCCTTATTGTTATTCATATCCTCACAAGTGGCCCTTCCGAGGATCATCCTTGTCCGATTTTCTTGCTCGAGAAAATTCGCAATTCGTGATTGTTTCTTCATTGCGTAAAGATTCCGGGTCTTCGGGAATCAGTGAATCAGTACGCGATGCATGCCGGGAAGACAATACTCAAACATATTATGACGGTTTAAATGAAAACCGGTCAACATGTTCAAATTTAAACTTTCATCTTTTATTTCTCAAACTGGGCAGTCTTGGTCACTAAAAGCTGAACGCATAACGATGTACAAACACTGCGTATTTTAACGAAAACAGCAACAGATTCACCCCGTAGGCAGCCGGAATATTTTGTAATAATTATGCTATATACTACTTTTACGTGTTCGTACTAGTGAGGCATACCCCGCTGTCCCTGTTTGTTTCGAATTTGGACCTTTTTAACTAGCTATAGCTAGCAGTGACGGGCCCGGGGAATCCACCGCTATATGATGTAGTGGGTAAGGTCAGGGAATGAGCAATAAAGGGAACTTATCATCCCTTGAATTTTGATATGAATTTCGGTCAATTCGATGAGTGAGTCGTAAAAGACATGTGCAAATAAACAACCAGCCAGTTACAGAGAACACCGCAATAAATTGACCAGGGGTGCAAAAAGTTGATCTTTCCTAAGGAGCACCATGCAATGTTTACATAGATGCCTACAAAACTTTCAACCATTTCCTCGGAGCGCCGCTCCGAGGAAATGACATTTTTTTTCACCCCTGAAATTGACAAAATACACCGGCCAAATGTATGTTGTAAAAGTAATGTTGGTAAATATTTTTGTCATTTTTAAATTGTCACCAGCTTGTTGTAAATTAAAGTAAAAAAGGTACTGCAAAGATGGACACTAGAACGGCATAACGGAGGGACCCCGGAAGGTTTATTCACACGAAAAACGCCAAATTAACTGCTGAGAGCATGGGATGAAAGGGTGTTTCAACCCGCATAATAAAAATACATTGCTGCAGTAGTAAAAAAAAAATGATTGTCCCCCATGAGTGTCCTAGCTACCATGTCAACATGTACGAAATAAACCGTGACCTTGTAGACTAGGCCATTTGGGTACAGTGCTGAAACAAATGGATAACACAATAGGTAGATGGGTGGTGGGACACTCAGTTATGACACCAAGCTCGAGGATTCACACCAGTAAATAACTTGAGAAACGGGTCCAGCCCCCACCGCAAATGAGGCGTTTTTTTGTGACCCTCGCCTAAGTATACCCTAAAAACTGAGAGAAATTGCGAGACCTGGGTTGCAAATCATGGTTGCTATCAATATTAAGTATAAAATCTGTAGGAATATCAAAAAAAGGTTGTCATTGATATGTTATTTTGATCCGACAAACCAATTTTAACCGTATTCTTACAGGGAACACCTGACTGAAAAAGTGCTCTGACCTCCAGGGTCCACGGTGCATGCTAGTCTTCACGGCCCAGTCGCTCGAAAATTTTGGGGATAACTACCCTAATTTCATGATTGATTGGGTAGGAGATATGATGACCTTCAAGCAGAATGTTAGCTTTAAGGTCTGAGATGTTCCATTGAGGAGAAAATGACGTTTTCATCTCGGCCATTTTGTACAGGAACGAATGGGACCAGGATTTAGTGATGGGACCAGGATCGAGTCTGTGCCGGCGCCGTGGCTTTCCCTTGATATCCTAGATGGCGTGCAACGTTATCCCCATAGCTGATAATAATGGAATCAGCACTACATAAGTAAATATTTATGTGAAGAAATATCTTACTGGGCCCATTAATTCAATTTATGTCACTTATAAAGTCGTCACATACTTCAAGTTCAAATGGCTGCCAAAACAGATAATTCCTATCTTAGCAAATTTATAGGTTGAAAATATATAGGTATATGTTATTGGACACAATTAACATATTCCGACACTTTTAAACTACTTTGATGTTAGCCAATACGGCATCCAAAGATGTAAAATCCTTCAAAAACACCATGGTACAATGCAAATTTAAAATTATAAGCCACAAATCAATGAAAGAATTGGAAATGTACCTTAGATAATAACCCGCTCACAACAGATATTTTGTTTTAAGAAATGGGTCAACATCCATATAGAAACTAATATGGCCAAATATTTAAAGAAAATTCAATTGGCCTTATTGATATTGCGCTGGTTTAGAAGTCAGGGATTTTGGTATAGTTCGTATTAGTCAAAATTGCATTACACACCTGTCACATGGACCACATTGTTTATGTACGTGGCTGCTATTACTAAATTTAGTACTATAGCAAATATTCTGAAAATCAAGAAGATTTTGGTGACTAGATTGCCGGAATCATCGAGAGTTCATAACATGGAATATGCAGAGCTCCAGCATGTGTTGGCGCAACACCTCACTTCACGATCAAACTAAGGGTTCCCAAAAGATAGTTCCCCCTAAAAGGCGAGGACATGTCGTTGCATTAACTTCACTTAGAACGGGATGGTTGAGAAAATTTTAAAAAGTTCTAAGAGAGGAACATTGTTGGTCTGGCGACAAAAGGTCGTTGCTTTCAGAAAAACCACCTTTGGCATCAACACACACTGCCTTTTCCAAAAAAGATTGTCGGAAAAGTGGCACTTTACGTTATTCCAAGGTATAAAGTCGAAAGAAATTATCCATTGCAAAATGATTCGTTTCCTTTCTTTATTGCGGTCTGAAGTAAATAAGCTTAAAACATTGACGCATAGGCAAACAAATAAACAAACAAGACAAATATGCAGGAAAACAAACAAAGAGAAGTAAGCTTTACATTCATCAGTATCAAATAAAGTCATTTTTCTTTGCATGATATTGTTCTTTTTATGAATGAAAGAGGTAATGTTTTAAATGCCTGTTTCAAATCAAAGTAAGCTTAATTGTTTTGCCATTCAGGGTGAGACTCAATATTCACCGTTTCCTTCATCTGCACTGATGACATCATTGTAGTGTTTACACATGCTGTTAACCAATTTGCTGATGTTCTGTTGATGAATGTTGTTCCATGCTCGCTGGATAATTCCACCACGTTGAGCCAGAGTAGCGTTCTCTTTTATGTGTCGATCTGCTTCACATTTCACCTGGTGTTGCTTACACAAATCTCATCTCATTATTTTTTGACTGCATATTTGTCTTGTTTATTTGTTTGCCTATGCGTTAATGTTTTAAGCTTATTTACTTCAGACCGCAATGCATATAAAGAAAGGAAATGAAATCGTTGTTGTAAATTGATAACTTCTTTACTTCAGTCCTTTGAATACGGTAAAGTGCCACTTTTCCTGACAACAATTTTGGAAAAAGGGAATGTGTGTTGATGCCAAAAGTGTTTTTTGAAAAGCAACGACTTTTGTGGCAGAGCCAAATGTTTCCTCTCTTTAAAACTTTTTTTAAAATTTTCTAAACATCCAGTTCTAAGTGAAGTTATGCAACAAAATGTCCTCGAATTTTAGGGGCGGGGAACTTATCTTTTGGGAACCCTGTAGATGCAATCCAGAGACGTGCCATTTCAATCATTGGTATCCCCGAGAGGGAGCTCGCCACTCATCACATCAAACCACTTGGTCATCGCAGGGCAGTTGGAATTCTCACTCTTTTCCACCGCATGTTTTATGGACAAGCACCAGATCTCCTTAGCCAGCTGCTACCTGAGCTGCTTTCAGTTGATCCTCGCCTTAGGCGCTCAGTCAGGTCTCATGACCTTGCTGTGAAAGTCCCAAGGTCCAACTTGGCCTCCCACAGAAGATCATTTCTCCCATTCTCTGTAGGCTTATGGAATGCCCTTCCTGCTCAAGTAGCATCAAACCAGGACTTGCAGAGTTTCAAATGGGAGGTTAATCGCTATCTTGGCGCCAATCCGTCAGCGTTACTAATTAGATAACTGCTGTTAATGCCTAGATTAGCCTTGACATAAATAATTAAAAAAGTATCATAAATATGTTTATTGTATACAATAGCATGCCAAGGGCATTTCACAAATACTTTTAATCCATAAAGTTTGCTGTTATCGGGTGAATTCTATAATTGTTTTTCGCAGCCATTTTGAAATTGAAGTATGTAACGACTTTGAAAGTGATTGGGTCCAGTAACACATTTCTTAGCAGAAAAATTTACTGACATAGTGCTGATTCGACTATTATCAACTATGGCGTTCACTGTGGACGCCATCTTGGATATCTCGGGAGAGCCACGGCGCAGACCCGGCGGCAATGTATTTTTATGATGTGGGTTCACAATCAATATTGCAAGTAGGCTTACTCGCTCATTCATTCTCAAATCCTCTTTGTGTAGAATAATACACACGGATTCTTGTGTTGTAACACATAGTGACCATTGAAAACTCCATAAAGCACACCTTTGCATTAGGGGTTTTATGTCTTTCGGGCCTTCTATCCTAGCCATTTTTGCACTTTTTTCAAGCGAGGTGTTAAATAAAAGAGCAAGACCTAGGCAACAAAAACTTTCAATTTATCGGCATTTTGGCACAATATTGATCGAAAAAGCTGCTGAGATACTTGTTAGTGCCAACTATAGATATTTATACAGATATAGATCTATAGATGGATAGATATGTAAACAGGGAGATAGGTAGATGGAGGGGTGGAGGAGGGGGCAATATGGGGATGGGGAGGAATAGGTATACAGTGTGTAAGTGATAGATATATCGTGAGCTAAGAATTACATCGTCTTGACATTTTGGTCATTCTGAAATATGGACGTTTTAAAGGCCAACTCAGATTTTCCGATGGTGGCGCCCTCATTTTTTTAACAAATCGTGTTTTTTGCAGGCACACGATGTTTGTCCACATACTTATCACTGTGTGATATAGCTAAGCTCAAATCGATATCCTTCATACAAAAAAACTTTGTACTTTGCCGGATCCGGATTTTTTTTTTTTGTCATACACAGTATCCTATGGTACTGTTATACTTACACATAAATGTTTACTACATCAAAAGGAAAATCAGTTTCATCCTAAACTTAACAATTTAAGTGACTATCTTTAGTTCTAGTTAAGTATTTTTCATGAATACACGATTTGTTAAAAATTGGGTAGACGTTTCATATAGAAGTCCCAAGTATTCAAAGAGGTATTACAATTGATTCCGTTATGCGCTGTATGAGGTTGCGCAGTAGCGCAGGACGGAATCAATACCTCATTTGCATACTTGTTATTTCTGTATGGAACGTCTACCAAAAATTGTGGGCGCCGCCATCGGGAAATCTGAGTGGGTGTTTTTAACGCAGAGATTTATAGTAAAGATTTATCGACTTGTCTGAAAACGTCCATATCTCAGAATTACCAAAATGAGCTAAAATGTCAGGACTATGTAATTCTCAGCCATTGACCTCCATACATAGATAAAGGGCGGCGATCGAAAGGTGAAACATTTTGTCCGGCATACTATTAAGGGCAAAAAGTCGTCGTCAATGCACTACTTTCAATGGAATTTGTACGTTAAATTTTCAATTTACTCAAAATAATGGGAAATAGAGGTTTTTCACACAAAGGAATTATTCAAAGCAGATCATTAATGAACAAATAAGGAAAAATTTCCGAAAAAAGATGAAACAAACTGAGGAAAATAATAAATAAACGCAGTAAATAAATAGCAGAGCATGTTATAACATGAGATAAATGCGTATTTGATTTCAATATAGAAATAAATGAATGCGTGAATGAAGGAAAGAAGGAAAGAATGAACGAATAAATCCCAATTCCCTTGATTATTATGAATAAATAAAAATAAAGAGGGAAGGGAAGGAGGGAGGCAAGGGAGAAGGGAAAGGAAGAGAAGGGGAGGGAGGGAAGTGGTAGGGGAAGTGGGAAGGGAGGGCGGTGGAAGGGGGAAAGGGGCGGGGAAAGGAAGCCCAAGGGGCAGGGGCCCAGGGGCGGGCCCAGGGGACGGGGCCCAGGGGGAAGGGAGGCCAAGGAGGGGTAGAGGGCCAGGGGCAGGGGGCCAGAGGGCCCGGGGAGGCTCAGGGGGCCCAGAGGGCCCGGGGCAGGGGCCAAAGGGGACGCAGGGGTAGGGGCCCAGAGGGGGCAGGGGGCAGGGGGCAGGGTACCCAGGGGGCACATGACTGTGGCAAAATATTAAGATTTTTCTTTCAAATACAAGAAATATTCACAGCGGTACTACAATTTGTATTGACTTCGCATTGAGTCAGTGGTGACCTCCCAATGTTTTGCGCTGCTTAAAATGGCCGCTGGAGAAGTTCCGCTTGTATCAATCGCCGACTATTCAATTACGTGCGAGCCCGCTATCCATGTATAGAGGTCAGTGTTCTCAGCTCACGATATATCTCTCACGCACTCTATACATACCCCCCCCCCATCCATCCGTCCGCCCGCCTATTTACTTATCTATATCTCTATCAACACAAAATTACAGTAAGCCGTGTAAACAAGTATGGATGATTTTTTAATGTCACCAAAGGTTTTGACGTGTTAGACTGGCCTACGCTAAATAATTTGGATTATTTTTGTCATCTGTACATTGCAAATATTCTTTGTATAAATTTAATCATCTAGGATAGCTTCAAAAAGTGGTCATGATAAAAGGCAGAAACTTAGGCGCTATATAAATATCCAGTCCGTTTTCTCATAGATGTGACCAAGGGGGGGGGGGGAGTGTTCTTCCAATATAATTTTTGCACTGGTTGCCACATGAATTTATAGTGACAAAAATGACTCAAATTGCAAGATATTTGATGAGTTCTGTTCATTTAGGCACTTTTTGTCACTATAAATTCATATGACAACCAGTGCAAAAATTGTATTGGAAGAATTGCATTGTGGAAAGGCACTGTACCGCATCTTAATGTGAACTATGTCACATGATTACATTCAGGACGTCTGAGTTGTTGCTGTCGGGCAAAATATTATTGTAGTTTCTGGGACAGACCATATAAAATCTAGTCATAAAATTACTAGCAGAACCTTTTTCCATCGAAGATGGTATGAAGTCGGAGTGGGTAAAAGCCGCAACATTGCAAGTTACCAGTGGCGTAACGAGCCTGCCCGCTCTGAAGGGGCAAATTTCCCCGTCTTGGGAAATTTTCCCTCTCAGGGGGGTCAAAAGGCCAATTTTTCCCGATCAGAGGGCTAAAAAACGGATGATTTAGCATGATTTTTGCAATTTTTCCCCGGCCAAAGTCGTCAGGGGGCACTGTGCCCCCCTTCCCCCCGCCTGTTACGCCACTGCAAGTTACCCTATCATATGTGCAGCAAGCAAATGATTGGCAGAATATCACAGTCATGCACAGAGTTGGGTGGTTTATTGCTTCATGTAGCAGTACAAAGGCCGTTGGTTCCCATTATTTTAAGAATTAAGGACATGGTATATGCCTACTAGGAAATTCAATTGCATTTCCTGAGCAACTAGAAACAAAACTTTTGATTGGATGACAGCCCACCCATCACAGCGGATAACTTCTCAGTTCATTGACACGTGATGATCTCACCCATGGTCTTGAGAGTACTATTATGTGTACAATGCCCAGATAACACAAGCGTTGATTTAAAACCTGTTTCCTGTAAGTTTGAAGTTTGTAATCTCGGTGCAATGGGCTGTGGTTAAAATATTTAGGTTCTATTTGATTGATAAATTACTCACAATGTTCCACATTGCTGAACAATCATAACAAGGGATTTATATGCTATGGAAATCCTTGTAACAACTCCCAACTGTAGTTGACTGAAATACTTGTTCACTTACTCTTTTACCAAGAGTTTTTCGGAACTAGAGATAGATGCCATGTGTTGCGTCTGGCCAGATGAAGGGGGCTACCTGTACATTTATAGATGTTGTGGCGCATCCCCCGGGGCGCATCGGGGAGGGGGAGCATGATGGGTATAGACATGTGCAAATCCTAAATGCATGGATACCTCATCAGTAATGAAAATTCTAAATAACTTCCAAGGGCCCTGGGGGGGGGGGGTTGTTGAAGGCATGCTGAAGGGATTTCAATGTACTGGTACATGTCTTGAACTGTTTTGATGTTGCACATAATTTTGTGTTATGTTCCTGTGCTTGGAGAATGATTGTTGTTGATAAAGGATTCTGGTGGTGAGAAGATGCATTACCCATACGGGGAATGTATCCTCTCACCTACTGATTTTGATGTTTTTCATCATACATCATCATGATAATATTTGCTTAGTGTATCGCCAGCTTTCACCACCCTTTGGTACGGTATTCACAATACTTTCGTTATTTGTACGAGTACATTTATTTGATACGATCTGATCCGGCCTTATAACTCGTATTTTTCGAGAAAAAAATCTAATTCGTCTTTGAATACAATTAGTGCCTAAAATGATTAATAAAGGAAGATGAAAGGGACGAAAAATAAGCGCCCTGTGTGGGGGTTCGGAACCACCATCGCAGGGAAAAAGCGTCAGATCACAAAGTCCGGGACTAATCAAGAGACTGCGCCCGAAGCGGAATTTTTTTGTTAGTGTTCTGAAATATATATACTTAATTAAAACCTTACCTATAAATTGTTTAAAAAACGCCAACAATTTCTAAATTTTACCACTTTTGGATACGATAATGCGTCGATTTGTAAGATCTAACAACCCCAAATCGGTCCATTTGGTATCAATTTGAAGAGAAAAGAGTGTTTGGGTGACGTTTCCGAGCATCCGAATGCTTCGAAGACGGCTTCCGAAGACGACGAAAGAACGCGCGACAAAACGTGATCTAACATGTGATTGCTCTAGGACGTTCATCGTGACGTCCCGGGTCATTTAAAATAAAATCATAAAATTCACGTTGGCGCAGATGTATGTTGTTTCGTATGTTTTTCAGCGTTTCCAACTCTGTTTGAAACCATTCTAAGGCGTTCCCTGCGATTTACAATGCAAACCGTTGGCTACATCATAGATATCGGGGGCATTTTAGTCATTACCTGGTATTTTTCTACGAAAGTAATTCTTTCCCCTAAAAAAATGGCCCTAGACATAGACAAAAAGATCTTATTTGTCTATGGCACTAGACGTGTGCTGCTCGCCACCTACGGTGGTTCCGGAACATTGCGTCCATTGGACGTAACCATCTGTGGGCGAGATGTTGGGGCGTTGGGGGCGTAGGGCGGGACTGCCGCAATGTTTTTCCCCCTCCTCATGCCCAAAAGAGATCAGAAAAGTAATCCAGTCAAAATCAAGGAATCTGCCTTAACCCAACACTAATTTGCAACGATCAATTCAACAGAATTGTATTGAGATACCTTTAAAAAAGAAACATAATCAAAAGGCTACTTAAATCAATGAGTGGAACATATATTTTTAAGGGGTTAAGGTTATACAGGGGTCAAATAGGAAAAGTATCAAAACGCGTCGTAAAGTATCCCACCGTGTTCGTTGCATATCCAGAATTAAAAAAAGTATGTTTGCCTATATGAAGGTTTTGAGTTCAATAGTTATATAGTCAAAATAGGTTCAAGGTCACAATGGGTTAAATTTTCAGAATATACCCGTTCGTTCTAAAATGGTGTCAAAATTGTTCGTCTAATGGTACAGAACCCGAAACTATACTCGTTTGAACCATCTATGATATTCGTTGCATCATTGGAACGCAAAATGTGACTGGGGACTACTGGGTCTATGGGAGGTCAGTTATCATATGCTCTGTAATTCTTATATAGAAAGTTCCAAACAAAGAATATATTATAACATTTACTTGATCAGCCGCATCCCTAAGCACATTTCTGTGTCAGTTTTTGTCCTAAAAGCATGAAACTTGGCATGCTTATATATATTGGGTCCCTGAAAAATTTCTGATATAGTGCCAAAATGTAGCGCCCCCTGTTGGCCTACAGCGCCCTCTATAGTTTACCCATAATGAAATATTACTTTCAAGAGCTTAAAGCCAACTCCACTATTTTTTTATGAGGGCCAGTAAGATTTAAAATGTTGTCTGGGTACAAAGTGATCTAGCTAGGATATTTAAGTTAATATCAATATGGATGCCATCTTAAGATTTCAAAATGGCTGCCACTGAAAAATACCTATATTTAAGCCTATATTAAGTTAACGGAATGATGAAAAAACACTAATTTTAAGGACAACCCCATATTGGTAATGCTGAGGAGTTCAGAAAAACACACTGAGGGACATTGTACAGCTGTAACAAGAAAGCAGTAATCAGGAATTCTAAAGATGGCGGCTGGATTTCAAAATGGGCCGCCTATGAAATTATATTTGAAATTTAACCAAATTATGAAGTGTACCTCTTAAAGGGTAATGATCATTATCTTAAAAACTATTTGACCAAATAAGGTTCCAGGTAAGTTTTTAAGTGCTCCAATGTATCTGGCCATTGATTGGTTCAATGTCAATATATACCTGCCACCATAGGGATTTCAAAATGGCCGACACTAATATCCTATTAGCATTAATTCCCTTATGAATTGATGAAAAACAACTAAGGACAAGTCCACATTGATAATGGCTAACATATTTAAGTCAAAAAAGCGCATTGTTACATTGTAGTAGTCACAATTAATTTCAAGATGGCGGCAGATTTCAAAATGTTGCCATGAACTATTTTGTTGATTATATCTGCCTCTGAACCACCTTCGATCTTAGCTTACAGACAAAACTATTTCGAGTATAAGAATTCAAAAATGAAACCCATTGTGTGTGTAGGAAGCATAGTTTGTATGCTATGCTAATAAGTAGTTACTAAGTAACTTAGTAGCCCGGAGTCGTCATTTTGGCCGGGGGAATGACGTGCCAAAAAACAAAAAAGTAGATTAGAGTGCATTGAAGTCCGCTGTCGGATTTGCTTCATGTGTACATCCTTTTGACAACTAAATTGAAACTCAAATCACTCAAGCCTTTGTCACCTCAGGGATTGCGTCCATTGCGTAGTTGGTTTTCATCTAGGCTTCCAGTCCCAGTTAGTTAATATGACTGGGTAGGGCTAGGATGCTAGAACAAATGACAGCAGAAGTAGAAGACCACACAATCAGAATATCATCATGATATTAGAACCACTTATATAGTGCATCACCAAAAAGAGAGAGGAAGAGACACATGCTTTGCTATACAACATGCTTGAATATCTCCAGTGGCCATCATACAGGAACGTCGCTACCTAAATCGTTGTTGATGATGTGATGGTACAATGATCAGAAAACACTTGGTTGACCAACCCCTTGGCATAGTATTACTGGACTCTCACCTACAACGTGTCCACACAGAGGGGACACTGTTCCCGCCCTTCACTATTCCGCACAGTAGGTTATTCAGTGTAGGCTAGCCTTCTCTTCCCAAGAAACCATCCGGGATTGGAACTACCTGCCAGTTGATCCTGTTGCATACCCATCCCTGATTCTTCTTTAAATCTACATACATAGGGGGCACGTTGCTTGAAGTAACTCTCCTAGCGGATCTTTTTTACTTGCACCTGTACATATTTTCTGGACTGAACTGAACTCTGTTGCTTTGACGCCAAACGCCCCCCCACCACACGCAGTGTTTATTCCTCCCACCCGAGGACAGCACTTTCTGGAAGATGAAGATGAGATTCTTTTCCAGTGCATGGACCATTATTATTGCCATGCTCAGGAGTGGTGAACCAGTAGTTATGTTCGAATGGATGTGATTGCGCATGCAGAAACAGTTTATTTATAATCAAGCATGAGTTCACCCACAAAAATATAGTCATCTTTCTTATGACAACTCCTACATTATTTTGAGAGAGTAGATAGAATAGGTGCGTTTTAAAGAGATCAAAGCAGAGGTAGGACAAAGGATGTGTTGATGAAAACTGGAAGCTTGGGAAACTTGCTTGTTTGTTTGCTTTCGTATTGGACTTGAGAAAATGGATACGTTTTTTTTTTTTTTTTTTTTTTTTTTTTTTTTTTTTTTTTTTTTAAAAAACTCGCCTTTTTTTCCCCGATCAGGTTACCTTTTTTTTTATTTCTGTTGATTAATTATTAAGGTTTTTTTATTTTAAAATAGCAACATCTCGACGTGATTTTTTTTTTATTTAAAATTTGCCATTTTACTACGTATGGAACGGCCATTCTGAAATAACCTTTGAAGGACGGTTTTGGCTTGGGATATATATAAAGGATTTTATATCTAGTAATATCACCAGAAATAAATAAAGAACACAATTGTCTTTTAGAAATGTCCAGAAATCAAGCTCAATTTCGCTAGCTAACGTTTGGACGTTAATGTGGGCCTTCTTTAGACTTCTAAGTAAGGGGCTTGCTGACTCTTCTAATACTTACACTCGTTTTTAGGCCAGATGTTGAAATGATT
Organism: Ophioderma brevispina; assembly: GCA_023653785.1. Lineage (NCBI taxonomy): Eukaryota > Metazoa > Echinodermata > Ophiuroidea > Amphilepidida > Ophiodermatidae > Ophioderma > Ophioderma brevispina. Next base: position 37,650 of record JAMKCH010022871.1, read on the forward strand.
CTGAATTGGTAATTTTGTTGAGTTGTAGCCCATTGAGGCCATCATATTGATTGGGAGAATATAGAAATATACCTGGAGAATCTGAAGAGAAAAGTCACGGAATTGTATAAAAATTTTTAATCTGTATGCATGAGGCTTAAATTTGTGGCAAAATTAACACACATTTTGTTCAAATTGAAAAAAATAAAAGAAAAATTGAGCAATTCAAACAATGTTGGTTCACCAGAGTAAAATTGTTTAGTTGTGATGACGTTTGAGGGACAAACTTGCCAAATAGACCAACCTCATATAAGAAAGGTTGGTCAGTGGTATAAAATTGTTTAAACGGAGTGCATGTTTGTGACATATCTCCATGTGGTATCGGTATGAGTATCCCTTGTACTGTAGGCCATTCACTTGCCAGATGAGGCTAATTCAAAGGCTTGAAGAGTCTTTTGGGCTACTTATGCTATATTTTTGTCGACACCGAGTCTACCTGATCCTATAACTGCATGGACTGGAAGCTAGAAACCAACTAACGCCAATGGGACACAATCCCTGAGGGGCAAGGCCTGAGTGAGCTGGTTCGATGTGGTTCTTTTGCTCAAAAGGAATGTAACACAGGATGCAAATGCCAAGGACACCTGAACTTAAAATTGCACTCTAATTGTGCACGTCATTGTCAGTGCCCAAAATAAACTAAGGCTACCAAGTTACTGGTAACGACTTATTAGCATGCATACTTAGCTTCTTACACAACACATTGGGTTCATTTCGAATTCGTACAATTAGAAGTAGGTTCTGTCAGTAGAATAAATTAGATCCGTAGGTGGTGTCAGATGCAGATATATTACAAATATAGTTTGGAATGGCAGCCATTTTGAAATCTTGCCATCTTTAAATTTAAAGATAGATTGCTGATAATTGTGACTACTACAATGTCAGCAATGCTCGTTCTGAAACTAATTGTTAGCATTTCAATGTGGGACTTGTTCTGTGTTTTCATCATTCATAAGTACGGTATGCCTTAATATGGATATTAGTGGATATTAGTGCGGCCATTTTCATTTTGAAATCTAGGGTCAGGTATATATTGACATGACTTAAATCAACGCCATTATATAAGAACTCTTAATCTTAAATAAAAAACATTACTGGACCTTATTGGTCAACCATAGTTGAGATATATTGATCATAACCTTTAAGAGGTACATTTCATAAGGGGTTAAAGTCCAAAATATAGTCAAAGGCGGCCAGTTTGAAATCAGTGGCATCTTGAAATTCATGATATTGCCGTCTGTTACGCTTGCTACAGTTGCCATCCGGGTTTTCCTGAAATTCCTTAGCATTACAATTATGGGGGTTGTCCTTTATAATTAGATTTTCACCATCTTAACTCAAATTAGGCCGTAAATATGTCATTTCGTGGCAGCCATTTTGAAAAATTCTAAGATGGCGGCCATAGATATTAACTTAAATCAATAGCGTAGATAAAATGTGCATCATTTTATTTACCTGGACCTTCCTTTGGTCAAAAAATATGGAGGGTTATGGCACTTAAGCTCTTGAAAGGAATCTTAAGATTAGGGTTTAAAACTATAGATGGCGCTGTAGGCCAATAGGGGCCGCTACATTTTTGGCACCTATATCAGAAATTGTTTCAGGGACTCAAGAGTATAAGCAGCCAAGTTTCATGCTTTTAGGGAAAAAAAACACACAATATGGTCCTATTTTGTGTGCTTAGGGACTGGGCTAGATCTAGTGGGACAAATTTAACAGTTGACAACCAGTCCGATCAAAATCGGACCAACTTTGATGGATTTTGCCCCAGGAGGACCTGAATCGTTATGTGCCTAATGTGACTATTGTACTAAAACTACAACGCGTAGAAGGGCAAAACTATACCTTTTTTAAACCTTGGAGTATCCCAATAAATTGGAGTAATCATTTTTAAATCCATTCGAACAATTCTAATTTTTACTCTGTACAACGTTTCCCCCTTATTTATGTTCCACTGGGTTGATTTGGTTTTTAGACTTCTTTTTATTTAGACTTTATATATTAATTTTTGGACTATTTCCACAGTTATATAACAACAAAAAGTGTTTCGTGCAATTTGTGTGGGGTCAAATCATTAAATTATTGGAACTAAAATAATAAATTGTTAGTATTGAAGGGTTACGTGTTCACCTTTGCAAAATGTGTTTCAGTGAAGTGATGCCCCAAAAAGTTGGGTTAGGCTGTAAAAGAAAAAACAGATATCGAAATAATATTTAATGAAAAAATTTTGGACTTCTTGAAGCAACAAAGAAGGTAATCTTTTCAACTTGCTGATTTGCGAAGTAGTACAATTTCAAAATCACCGTGTTATATCAGGCAGCATTAAAATGTTTCCATTTTAATTATATCCTGTTAATTTCATTTAATATTAAGTATTCTACATTATGATTCAACGCATGTCATGCGTAGAATTTGAATACGTCGCCAAAGAAAATTATTTTCGAAGCACTCACGCTGCGTAGTATGAGTGTCTCATGCATGTACGGTCAGTGTGCCCAATTTTGTCGGGGCAGAACAATGGAGAACTTCACAAAATAACTGTAGCCTTTGAATGGCCGATCGATTTTAAAAACATTTTTAAATATTGTGAAAGTTGATTTTTGTTAAAACAGACTATCTAACCACGGAATTTATTTGGTAAATTCCGGTTAAGGTTCTTTAAAAAAATCCTTCATTTTGGTTGTACTTTTTTCGACACCACCATTGTGACATAGATTACGAGTGGCTCGCTTCGAAAACGTGCTTGTTATCTAGTTATAGTTACCCCTCCCCTCGTTACAACACAACAAAAACACCAAAAACACCTTATTTTGAAGGATTAATAAAGGCGATTAAAAAGAAATGATGTGTGGTTTGGTTTGAAGTATTTGGTTTTGGCTGGCAGGGATGATTCTAGGCTCTAAAACTGCATTTTGGGCATGCAAATTAAACGAAATTGGTTATTTTATTAAAAAGTAAAATTTTTTTTTAATATCTTATTTTTATTGGTATCCTGTTGTTTTTATTATAGGTTTTATACATTTCTGTAAAGGGTTTCAGTTATACTCGTTGTGATGGCCACATTGTGATAAAAAGGATGTTTGTTTTAGGAAAGAAGTTAGTGATTTTTAAAGGGCTAACATTCTAAGCCCTTTATATATTGATAAAACAAATCTAAATTATAAAATAAGATATTTTTTTTATTTTTTGTCTGTTTGTGTTTTTGTGTTTTTGAAAATTAACAAAATCTGATTTTTTTCTTACGTTTTTAGCTCAAAAAACGTGTTTTGACCAAAACCACCCCTGCTACCAAAGTTAGTTTTGACCACAACCATCATTTTTAAACATTATTTTATCACTAATCTTTGAATAGAAAGTGGTTGCGTATTTTTGTACCGTGGTGAGGGGTTGTCGACAATTTTGCAGTCCAAACCGCTCAACTTATTGAAACGGTCTGCTTTTTGTCAACTCAACGGAATCAAATCTGTGTTGTTCCAAGTTTCTGTTGTTGGTGCAAAAGAATGGAACAAATTCCGGGAATGCCATTAGCTAAAAATCCCATCTTATCCTTGTTTAGTTGTTTAAATTAAACCAGTCAAATATCGGGATTTCCAGTCCTGACAGGGGTTTAATCATGTATTTCATTTCAGATTTTTTTCCTTCCTTTCTTTTTTCACCGAGGTCTTCTTTTCTGACAAAACCCATAGTTGTTTATTGCGTTTGTCCGCGGGTCAGTTATTGAATAGTAGCCCTTTGGTCATTTCGCCCCAGGATATTTGCGTTCCGTTTCTTGTGTACAGCGCTTTTTTTGATCATTTCGCTAAAGACGTTGCATAAATATAGCCTTATTATTATTATCATCATCTAAGACCCCTTTCTTTTGAGGTCATGGTACAACAATTAAAAAATAATTCTGAGAACTAGTCACCGACTAGGACTTATAAGGTTATAGTTGCAAGGTTATTTTGGGATTTTAATCTTCAAAATGCTTCGCGAGCGCAAATAGACATTGCCATTGAACGTTTATGCATAAGAAATAAAAAACAACGTCATATAGACCATTTATACGCATGAATGTGCAGACAGAACCTAGGCTTTTGCGGACTCCACTAAGAGTTGACTCAAACTAATACACACGGAGACGAGTAATGATTACCCCGTTGCTGCTTCGGATATGGTATATCCGAGAGGGGTTTTTCCAAATACCAGTAATTTTGCGATATCGAAAATAGTTTGTATTTGAAATGTACCTATTTTTTCGATATCGAAATTTGGTAGTACTTTGGATATCCTAATATTCGATATAGGCATTTGCAGATGGTGAAAGTTGATTGTGTTTTGGGTTTGAAAGTACCCAAATTTGGCACAGAGGTAGCTATTGATATGCTTAACAAATCTGGTATAGGAGCCAAATTAATTTCCTTCAATTATGGCCGCCATTTCAAAATGGCCACCACCCTCTTAAAAAGGCATTAATTATTGCAAATATGTGGTTGTAAACTTTTATTATATAGGTCAGATAAGACTGGTTTAACTTTTTAATCAATATTTCTGTTTTATTCACCAAAAAATCGTTACTTATTCAAAAATGGAGTCACACCACTGGGGCCGTAAATTCAAGGATGGCTGCGCTCACAGGAAAAAAAGCTGCTTATTTTGATAGTTATACAGTTGCAAACCATGGGTTTCCGCTTTGATTTTCTAAATTCGGGGTCCTCAACATATCCAACCTAAATTTTATTGTTGTAAATGCCAATGTAATGAACCAAAAGGGCTTGCCTTCTTCAAAAAATGGCTGCCAAATCTACTAAAAATGGCAACTAGCTAGGCTAGCACAGAAACCTTGATTACTTAAAGGTAGTAATGGCGTATTGATTTTATGTGTGTCAATGTAAATGGATAAAGACTTTAATCAAACATTCTAAAAATATTGGTGTCTTGTATGGTTTTTTAAAAATCTACATTTTTTGCTGTGCTGTGTATCACATAAACAATTTGGCTGCCATGTTCAAAAATGGCTGCCACTTAAAATTAATAAACATGCAATTAATGTACTCGATTTTCTTTGCAAGTTGTTACCTCACAGGTCCTATTGCCATTTCTAAGGTAAGCTTTTATGTGCTGCTGGTGCTGTCAATGTTAATTCTAAGACTGTTATCATATTTCAAAATAGCTTAATTTAATGTCAGTGGTTAATACGAGTTATTATTCAGGTTACAATGGAACCAAAATACCAGAAAAATGGATTTGTGGTCATGTGAGGCATTACTGTTAATAATTACCAAAGTATTTTTTTGGGATTGTTTAAGGTCATTAATTTACTCATTAATTCTTCAATTTGGTTATTATGATAACTTGTAGAACCTCCATTTTATATTGAAATGCATCTCTTCATAGTGGAGGACCTAGCTAGCGGTTAGTTTGTTCTGTCAGTCGATTGATTGGTGTAAAAATAATATGGTGTTAATAAATCAGATACGAACAATCTAACTATCTCTCTCCATGCACACATGGAAGAAGCAGGGTTCTACTTCATGCAGCCAATGCTGCTGCTGATCAAGGGGATACCAAGGGTTCAACCACTGCGTGACTGTGGACAACAGCATTGTGATTTTTTTTCTGTAGGCCTTGTTCAGCCAGTCCAACCTCAACTGAACCTATGGCTAGCATTGGGTACCGGAAGGAAATCGCAGATTACACCAGCACCAGCACATTTTTTACTATTGCCCAGACCTCTTTGTCTCTGTGATGTTTTACACCTTCACCTGATTGCACAAAGGAAAGATCACCGCATGGGAAGCAAGCAAAATCTTCCCTCGATGGTGGTTAAAAACTTTTGAAAAGAAAACTCCTCCCTTAAGAAGATTACCTGAAGAACTAAGCCAACAATGAAAGATTTGTTGACCTCAAGTACAACCAGAACAGAACAAGATCCATTGAGATCATTCCACCGTATCTTCCACCTACCATTGTGCGAGCTCCAGAGCTTATACCAGATCCAGATGATGGGGTTTGGAAAATTGCAGCTTCACGGACTGTATGGACAACCTGCAGATGGCGATCAAAATCAAAAGCATGCATAGCCAGGTCAAAAACTGCTGAGTGTGGCTGTAATGGTAATAGAAGATTGTTTTTTGCGGGTACAATGTCTGGCCTGCTTTTAACAAAAGTCTGCCAAAGGTCCTTTGTCGGGTGAATTGTTGCCCCCAACACTGCAGAAACGAAATCTGCAAGTCTTGTAGTGCATTGTTTGCGCCAACATTGGGCAGAAAAGAGATGTTCCAAAAAAATTGTCTGTGATGCTGTTCTTCAACCACAGGTAGTGTCTGATCTGTTTCCAGGTACCCCCACTTCTGCAAGGAAAAAATTGGATTATCCGATATGAATCTGTTTGAGAAAGCGCCCACATTCAGCCTGAGGAGTCAGCTCCAGAGGTGGGGCTGAGGGTGATGATGTCATCAGGGTCAATTACCAATAGATGTTTACTTGGTTGTGATAGCAAGGTCGTCTTTTCACAAGGTCGACTCTTCTCTTAAAACTCTTGAGGACCATTTCAAGGGGTTTGGATTTGCTTGAGAAATCTTGTGCCAGTGATGTTTGTCAAGATGTATTGTGTGAACATAACTTACTATTCTTTTCATGATTGTGGGTCTATTAGAGAGGAGAAGAGGAGTGCGGTCCAAGGTAAACTCCTTGGTAGACAGGATTTATCACAGTGCTCTAGGGGGTCTTCCCAGAAACCAGGTTGGTTACTTTAAACTGACGTAAATTTGGCTTCACAGTTTGGTAGATGGAAAGGTACATATCTGTGTCTTGAATGGATTGCACACGGCGCTCTAAAAATGAGCATCAAGAACTGGGGTTGGTAGTAGAGGAGAGTAGATACATCTATAGGCATGATAGGTGTTAGGTTCGAAAGGTGCCCATTGCTTTCCAAGCGTGCTAGTTGAATTCGGAGCTCGCCGGTTCGAATTCGGCCACGGTTCACATGGTTTTTTTGTCAACACTGTGTGCGCTGGCTAAATCTCCAGGGGAAAGATTAATAAATATCATCATTGTACCTGGAGAGAACTACGAGTAGTAAAAAATTTTAAAAACAAATTATTGAATGTTTTAAATCTTTACCGTTTCTGATGCTATCCGACTAGAACAGCGATAGACAACTTTCGAACCCTAACACCTATAGATGATATCTATCGCTCCTCTGGCCAATCCCGTCTTGATAGCTCAGTTGGTTAGAGCGCCGTCGTGCTAGACGTGCTAGTACTACGGAGGTGCCAGTTGAATCCGACCAGGAGCACATTTTTTTCAACACTGTGTGCGCTGGCTATCTCCAGAGAACGATAATAAATATCCATCCTCTTTTGTCTACCTGAGAGTAACTAAGTAAGTTTTAAATTTCCAACTGGTTGGGTGTTGTTGTACATTTTTGGCTGCTGTGGAGGTCTTGTTGGATGTACCTTCGACTCGAAGCTTTTGGATAGTAGATCCATTTCTTTGTTGCTGTTATGGGTCATATCGGTGGATTCAATTAAGGAATGCATGGTTTTGATCCTTTCCTCTGCCACATCTCACCTTCAGCAGTTGTTTTCACTGAGAAAGGATCGACTCAAACATCCCCGGTGGTGGAATTCCCCCTTGATATCCTTAGCAATTCCTTGGAAAGTTTCTGGTATTGTATCCGTCCTACAGACTTTGGTATGTTTATAAATCTCCAGGGGCAGTTTATCACTAATTGGGCAAATTATTTTGTCATGTTTATGTGAGTTTGGAGCAACCTTTCTTCACGGTCTGTAGTTAATTTAAAGTGCCGCTTTTTTAAAAGTTATTTGTTAGGATCATACTGACTGCAAGCTTTGACTTTTCTTTAGAGTTGTCAGTGGAAAACAGGGATCAGAACTTGCTAACACAGGTATAGAATGTTTTTGCCAAACAATAGCTCTATGATCCACGGATGTACCCTCTCTTCCAATGGGCACTATGAAATGATTTAGCGGCAATTTAGGGTCGTGAAGGTGATTTAGATGTTGACTGTCTAACCATTTCAACCGTGTCCGTCTTATTGGCCTTCATTGTTAGCCCCATTGGGTATTAGGGATTGTGAAATGCCAATTTAAGAAATGGGGTGTGTTTAGTGGAATTCCAGCGGAAATGAATGAGGGGGCTTTGAATTGCTTGAAATCTTACTGATGGGGTGGTTGTAAGTATACGATGATAGTGCCGAAGCTTTGTTGATTTGTCAGGCAGAGATACGAGGTTGCTTCTACAAACGGGTCTGTTTTCACAATAGAGCACTTCCAAAACTGTCGATGTGGTTCTACCCGATGGCAAGGAATTTCATGCTACACATTAAGGATACCAGAGTCAACTAATTTTTGGGGGGTTTGGTGGCAATTTGGCCATCATTTGAATTTTGCCACGTAGAAGTGCCAGTAATAGGATCGTTGCCCCGCAATCAGTTTTTAAACAAATCACTACGCTTAGAGCACAGGGGAAATCAAGCTTTCATGTGGAAAGGTGTCCTGTGCCCTGTGATTTTTTGGACCGACTGCTGGGGCAATGAATCAAATTCTCCCACCAATGGAGTACATTTTACTGGCTGGGTATAACCACAGAGCCAACAATACCAATAAAATAGGGTAGGTATACTTTAATGAAAAAAAAAACCACATTCAAGTAGCACGGAAGAATCCTCAGGTACCGTAAATTGATAATTAGTAGTGGCAGCCATCTTGGCAAAATTATAATGGGGAAAGGAAGCAATGTAACCAACAGACATTAATTGTTTTCCTCTTAAGTTGATGTGAATTCCTTCCTTGAGGGAGTTATATCAGATTAAGAAAACATTCATTTCTTGATAATCAAAGGATACGCTTAAGTGACAAATTAGCCGCCACATTTTGGATTTTGCCGCCATTTTGGATTCAAGTCTTATTTGATCGTATTCTTAAGGTGATGTGAATTATATCTTTAATGCACATGTTCATTAACAACCATAGGGAATCGTAATAACAAGATCAGAAAGAATTACATTTCTTGATAATCAATATGATATGCTTCAAATGGTGCCCCATTGGATTTTCTACCATTTTGGGATCAATTTTGTTTAATATAAAAATGGAATTACCATTTTGCAGTGTACATCAGGCGTATTTAGTGTTCTAAATGGCACGAAACACAATCACATTGAGTAATTGGATCATATAATAAACATTAGAAACCACTGTAAAACAACATTTTTGTAACAGTGGCAGACATTTTGAATTTTGGCGGCCATTTGGAAGGAAAAAAAAAAAAAAAATTAATTTGGCACCCTTGACCCAGATTTTTCAGGCTATCAAGAGCTACATCGTGCCAATTTGTTACCTTTTCACCAAAATGACACATAGGTTTGATATCTTGCACCTTCTGCGGAAGAATACAAAGTAGTAGTATGGTAACCTCAAATGTTGGTAGTTTTTCATGTAAAAAAAGTCCGTGCATGCACGTCGTGTTATTGGTTAGGGGGGCGCTCTCGACGAATAATATTCTACTTTAGCTTGGATCGTACGCGAAGTGGGAGCTGAAAAACCATAACAATTACTGTCCGCCAGAATTTACTTTAGACCACTAAATACGCGCGAGTACCATTTGATGCATACTTAGGGACTATGTGGTTCTTGGCCGGTTCTTTTGCACAGTATCATGGTATGTTCTGGGGGAATGCGGCTATTTTTTGCCGCGGGAATTGTGGCATTATGAAACGGTGCTGTGTTTGCCGGCCAATTGTTTTGAACGTATTGACAATGTAGGTAGACTTATAACTCCCTGCCAATTCCTTTTCGCTTCGTCAAAACTACACGCCCGCATTTCCGCCAGACAGAACCATGACAACGCACAGGAATGAATTATAACTATTTTAACAAGATTATCTGGTGGTGATGTGCGCCTTCTAGACAAAATATCTATCTGAACCAAGATGGGACCCTCCGCCTAAAATACACGGTGTGTGTGAACGATTGTATGTAACGCTGCTACGTCATCAAAATCACTACATGGGCAAATTGCGCCGACAATGCGTACAGTAGTAACTCAAGCAGACGACGGCGGCTGACGCAGTGGAAAGTATACAAATGATAACAAGGAGCCTATATTTGAAGCAAATCTTCATTTAATTTGAAGAAGAAGTGGAAAATGAAAGTGAAAAAAGGTGTCTTCGCTATAAACTAACATTTATAATATATTAGGTGAAATGCTAGATTCCTAATTTTAGGCAGTTTTCTACATTTATGCATCTCCCATTGAGCCCTGTGGGAAGGACGTGCAGAAAACATGTCATGTAGTGTGACCAGGAACTTTTGGTACCTCAATATTCTTTTTTACTTTCTTTTTTTATCAAAGAACTAGTTGGGTTGCGGTCTTTGCCAATGAGATAAAATTTATATATAGATTGAAAGATAAACAAAATATACGGTATATATAATTTGGAAAATTTTATTTTTTCAACATTTTAAATTAAACTGATTTATCACAAACCCCCTAGCTGGGAATATACTAAAATTGGCAGTGATTGACAGTGTTGTAGTGTAAAGTGGCCTGAAATATATAGATTTAGTGCCTTATTTAGCCAAGAGACTTATTGTGCAACATATTCTTTATTTTCGATACCTTGTGATGAATAAAAATTATTGAAATGTATGAATTTAATTAGGCTCGACACTGAGGTCATGAAATCCTGTAGACTATTATCAGGATTTATTTGGAGTGTGGGATTTCGAAAAAACTTTATTTTTTTAAAGGAAAAAATGGACCCCCATGGTCGTGGCCTTGCTGGGATTTATTCAGGGGGGGTACTATCAATTCTGATTTTGATCCTGTCATACCAGCTATTGATTAATACAGAATACTGCTCTCCTCAATCGGTTCACTTGGAATGGGGCAAATGGATCATAAAGCATCCCGACCTTCGGAGAGGACGTTAAGCCGCGTTCCCCGTGTACACGAGTCACAACTGTACATGTACATCGCACCAGTCAGTGTCGAAGAAGAGTAGGGTGTTAAAACCCCTGAATGTTCCAAATCCGCCCCCGCCTCAAATAGCGGGCCATGTTAGGAGCTTACGTATCATGGATTACAAGCGGCGGATTCAGCACAATAGCTGAATAAATCCTGGACACCACCACAAAGCCATTAACCAATCTGCTGGATACAAACAACAACATAAATTATTATCCAAATTGATTTCAATTCCCACTTAGGGCTCGCAAAGGGAGGTAATGAAGATATTTTCTTTTTTTTCAATAACAAAAAGTAGTAGTGTCACTTTATTTGCGAATAAGGTAGTATCGGGGTGCCCTAAGTTACTTTTTCCAAGTCCCAAACCACATTGTAACCCATTATATCCATCGATTTCATTCTATATAGATGTAGATATAGGGAGACACGTTAGATTTCAAGGACAATGTGTATGTTTGGTATTAAACTTTATTGTACCCTCTTATCTGGAGGGGGGGGGGCTATGGAACTTGTCCTTTCTGTCCTCCGATCCGCAATTTGAACAACAAAGGTTCCGTTCGGGGATTTCGTCAATTTAAAAAAAAAAAATAATACTAAAACAGCTTCCCGATTTGAATTTGCCAAGTCACCAACCAATAATTCACATCAATCATCACCTACACACACATGTTAACATTGTCCATTCATATTTTATGGAAAAAATGAAGCTTACTCTTACGTTTCGTGGCTACATCACCCCTACATTCACAAAGTGTCAATGGTCTAGAAGTTTGGACCGTCATTGAGACAAAACGGTGCATACAGTGCAACGGCCAGTCTACACTAACAGTCACTTACTTTCAACACAAACAGTTCATTTGTTAAGCAAATAACTAATGTTTCTTTGGGCAATCGAAAGAAGAAATGAAAATTGTGGCGATTTTGGGGGGGTGTGTTGAGCACTTACAACGCTGAACATAGACTTTCAAATACCTCGCACATTGCTTCTGCACGTAGCTTACGAGCTTGTTTTCGTATTTTACTTACCTGACGCTTGGAGCGACCTCCCCATGAAACATTCACTTCGTTTACACAAACATCGGGGGAGTGTCCAATCTGTCCTTAGATTAGCTGTGACTTCTAGCCAGTCTTCTGGTGTGTCTCTGTAACAGATAAAAACAAAAATCACCGTCCTCATTTTAATCGTGGTGCATGCAAATATATCACCAAAACATTGCTTAAAACAACAATATTTAAAATACCATTCCAAACACTTTTAATTGCAAAATTACAAAGTTAAACAAAAATCTGTATCAAGATTAACGAATTAGGCCTACTCCATAGAGTACACAGTACAAGTACACAGTACACAGTACAAAAAATCTACTGTTTTGAGCGCTGTGACACAAATTTGGACGCACCAACGGGATGATCATAGTGATTGAAACAAAATCGGTGTTGTGTGGACGTGGGCCTTTTGCGCTTTATTCCCCTGTTTATGATAAAGAATAATATTAAATATTTTCAAATGGGCGCCACACCACCAAAATAATCCTCCATGAATACGGTTAAAAATGGCTTAACCTAGTCTACCGAAGGGGCGGGGGGGTGGTTACACCCCCCCTCAGGTTTTTGCCGGCTTGCTAAAACACCTTTTTTGGTGCCACAATTATTTAATGTAATTGTTCATTGACATGTTCCGATCCTTTTAATCCAAAAACAACATCCACCGGTGTATAGGTAAGATTACAGGGTGATCCCCAAAGTGATCGATAGGGGGGGGGGGGTGTGGTAACCACCCCCCCCTCGGAAGAGAAGTACAAACATGCCCACACAAACAGGAACAATTCACAGGACACTTGATTTTGGATACCAATAGAAGATATGGTCCCTCCTTCTTTCCATTGATTACAAAAATTAAGTACCAAATTGCCTATAGCATACGTCACATGGACGTAATACAGTTCCGCATGTCAGCCCGAAAAACTGCCATTTCAATAGAAACACACAGTGGGCTATAAATTCACTTTTCGCAAAAAGGTTAGGAAAAACAGCTTTTTTCATGCGGTTTTGACCTCTACTTGATGGGGAATGGCTAGTTTTAATAATGGACATCATTTTAGAGCTATAATAGGGTGTTTGAGTCGCTAAAAATTGCGAATATCAATTTCCACCTATTCAGTATTTCGACTTTCTCACATATGAAGTCATGTGACGTTCATAATGGGGAGGTTAGTACTTAGGTTTTGTACCAATGGAAAAAAAAAGAAGAAGGAAAGAAGAAGAAGAAACTCTAAGCTATCCTTGCGTACAAATTACAGGAAATCGGAATCGGGTGTTCAGTAACGAAAATCACAGGTGGGGGGGTGGTAACCACCCCCCCCCCCCCCCCATTCGGCGGAGTTTGTTACAAAAAAAAATGGCTCAGGTAGACGGGGTTTGTTACAACGTTCGTTTTTCGACCCCAAGTGACATATGTAAACTCTTGGTCATTGATACCGATACAGGATAGATTTTGAGATACGGGCACGTGAACAGCGCCACCATTTTCAACACGACGCCGTAAGGTAAAAACCCATTGCGGAACACTTCCGAAGAAGGCCCCTATTTCTTGCCAGATTCAAATTTCTTTACTTTTCCGATCTTTCAAAGATTGATCATTGTCTACAATCTCATTTTTATATTAACAGTGAACAATCATCGGGTATTCGTCCCATTGCCGTACGATTTGCTAACAGCCGATCTGATGTGTTTACCGGAACTAACCCACCATTACGCAAAAACGTTGGATGCGATTTGTAGTGTTGTGTAGGGCCCTAAATTTCGAGATTTTGTACGACGGGCAGGTCTATACGAGAATTTCTATAGGGAGCACATCCTACTAAATAAGCGCTCCATTGAAATAAGTACAAATGCTAGATAATGTTTTATCTGTGGTTGGTAATTTTCAGATTTTAAAGAAGAATAGTTTTGAAAATTCTTGTTTTTAGTATTTCCCGGTATTTCCCTCCCCGGGGGAAAAAACGGGCAAACCCTGATGGACGATTAGAGGAATCCTCGATAGTAGCGGTCTTCAGAGAATGCCAGGGGGCTGGTGATGGTGGGTTGGGCGGTTTGGTGTGTTAAATTGTGTTAAATCCTCGTTTTGTTAAAATTAAACCAGTTCAAATATCGGATTTCCGTCCTGACAGGTTAATCCAGGATTTTCATTTCAGATTTTTTTACTTACTCTTTTTTGCAAAGCGCGTCTTTCTGACAAAACCCATAGTTGTTTATTGCGTTTGTCCGCGGTCAGTTATTGCATAGTAGCCCTTTTGTCATTGCACCAGGATATTTGGTTCCGTTTCTGTGTTACAGCGCTCTGATCATTCGCTTAAGATAAAAGACGTTGTAAAATATATGCATTATATTTCATTATATCTAAGACCCCTTTCTTTTGAGGTCATTTGGTAAACAATAAAAAATACTTTGAGAAATTATTCACCCGTACTGAGGACTGTGAAGGTTATAGGTGCAAGGTCATTTTGGATTTTAATTCCAAAATGCATTCAGCGAGGCAATTACAATCAATTAGACATGCCATGAACGTTTTGCAATAGAAATTAAAAAAAGTCTATAGATCATCATAGCAGAATTGTAGCAGAACAGAACTAGGACTTTGCGGACTCACTAAGGTTGACTCAACTAATACACACGGAGATCGAGTAATTGATACCCCGGTGCTGCTTCGAGATATGGTATTATCGAGAGATGGTATATTTCAAATACCAGTTAATTTTCGATATCGAAAATAGTTGTTATTGAAAATGTTCCTATTTTCGATATCGAAATTGGTAAGATTTTGTATATCCTAATAGTCGATATCAAAAAGTGTAATAGTATTTGGCAACCCTCCCCAAATGTTGGAGTTTTTCATGTAAAAAAGTCCGTGCAAGTTAGCGTTATTGGTTAGGGGATCTCGATAATATTTCAATATTAGCTTGGTCGTACGCGTTACGTAGGAGCTAAAAAACATACAATTACTGTCCGCCAGGAATTTACTTTAGACCACTAAATAAGCGCGCGACCTTTGATGCATAACTTAGGGCCTATGTGTTTCTTGGCAGCGTTTCTTTTGCACAGTATCAGGTATGTCTTGTGGAATGCTGGCGGACGATTTTGCCGCGGGGAATTGTGGCTTCTGAAATGTGCTGTGTTTGCCGGCCATTTGTTTTGCACGTATTGACAATGTAGGTAGACTATAACTCCCTTGCCCAATTCCCTTTTCGCTTCGTCAAAACTACACGCCCGCATTTCCGCCAGACAGAACCATGACAACGCACACGGGAGATGAACTTATAAACTTATTTTAACAAGATTATTTGGTGGTGTGGCGCCCTTCTGCCAGTCCTTTCTGGCTGTGTCTTCTGTAACAGAATAAAAACAAAAATCACGTCCATCATTTAATCGTTGGTTGCATCAATATAATCCACAAACATGCTTAAAAAAAAAAGTAAAATTAATTTTTTATAATTGATTTAATGGATTTAATTGCAAATATTACAAGTTAACTCAATAAACTAAATCTGTATAACGATTAACGAATTAGGCCTACTCCTAGAGAGCACCGAGTAACACAGTACAAAAATCTCTTTTTTGAGCGTTACCAAATTTTCCGACGCACCACCGGGATTGATACATAGCTGATTGAACAAACTCGGTTGTTGGGTGGACGTGGGCCCTTTTGCGCTTTATTCCGTTTATGATAAGATATGAATATAATATTTTCAAATGGGCGCACACCACCAAATAATCCGCCCATTGAAACGCGTTAAAATGCCTTAAAAGTTCGTTTTTTTCGACCCAGTGACATATTGTAAAAATCTTGGTCATTTGATACAGTACAGGATAGAGTTGAGATACGGGCACGGAAACAGCGCCACCACTTTTTCACACGACGCGTAAAACCCATTGCGACACTTCCGAAGGCCTATTTCTTGCCGATTAAAATTTCTTATTTTCGATATTCCAAAATTGATCATTGTCTTACAATATTCATTTTTATTAAAAGTGAACATCATCGATATCTTCGTCCCACCGCACCGATTTGCTAACAGACCGATCTATTTGTTTTTACCGGAAACTACCCACCATTTACGCCAAAGTGTGGAGCGATTTAGTGTTGTGAGCCTAAATTTCGAGATTTGTACGACGGGCGGTCTCTACGAGAAATTTTGCTATAGTGCGCACATCACTAAATAAACGCTCCATTGAAATACACGTAAAATGCTAGATAATGTTTTAGCTGTGGTTGTTAATTTTCATATTTTAAAGAAAATAGTTTTGAAAATCTGTTTTTAGTATTTCCCGGTATTTCCCTCCCCGGGGGAAAACTGGCCAACCCTGATGTGACTGATTAGAGGAATCATCGATAGTATCGTCTTCAGAGAATGGCAGGGTGGATTGGTGATGGTGTGTTGGGCGGTTTGGTGTGTAATTGTGTTAAATTCCGTTTTAAGAAATAGGGCCTAGGCCTAAACAATTTTACAGAAAGGTGTTTGATTTAATGCACAAATATACATTCTCGTTTTATGCAGTTTCCCGAATTTGAAGCTTGTCATCAACTGCGGAGACGAAACAACTTCGGAGCATGTTCTAAGCAGGTATTTCATATTTTGTGTTACTTTATAAGAAATATAAAGGTGTGTGGACTTTTACCATTTGAGCCCTATGGTTCGGAGTTTAGAATAGTTCCGCTGTATCCCTGCATGTCGTAAAAGGCGACTAAGGGACCCCTGCGGGTTCGGGGTTTAGAATAGCCCCACTGTATCCCTTCATGTTGTAAAAGGCGACTAAAAGAGACCCCTGCGGGTTCGGGGAGAATAAGCCCACTCGTGTTTATAAGGAACTGTATTATTATAAGATTAGACTTAATGTATTTGAAAATGTTTCCAGAGAGTTATAACTGAAAAGTGTATTTTCCATGTTTGTAATAGATAATTGTAACTTGCATAAGTATAGTGTGTTAAGCTTAATCCTTTGCACCCGGCAAGCGACTATAGTCGCTCAACGATCAAAATTTGTCAAATTTTGTTTCAAAAAGTTCAAAATTATTAATTTTCCAGTGCATATTCAGAATCAGCATGAAAAATGCATCTACATTAGTCCAAACAAGCCTAGTCCTGATATTCTTTTTTAGATGGTTTTCCAAATAACCTGCAAGTATTTGTGACGCCATCTCTAAAGCTACTGACGCATGTGCTATAACGTATACAGAATTGGCCCGTGTTGAAAGGGTTAAAGGAAAACCAGCTGAGTTGGCTCGCCATTGACATGTGGAGGCACTGTTCATTCGTCCGACTTCAGTAGGCCCAGGACAGTCTTTGCCCAAATCAACAAAATTAGTCAAAAGCAGCGCAATAAAGATATATAAGTTGTAAATCGTACCTTCTGATATATTTCAAGTCAAAATTGAAATTCCTTTCTTTTTGTCTAACAAAACTTTTGAGAAAAATCAATTTCAAGGTTAGCATTTCCTATACCACACAACAGTAAAGGGCTATTTGAACGGCCTATCGCTACTATACCGGAGTGCCCCCACGGGTCAAAAATTTCATAAATTTTTAAAAATTTTTAACAAATTGATTTCCGGGTCATTACAATAGAAATGGTTAGATAAAAGTTTATGTGTTAGATGGCCCTTAGAAGATTTGAGTCACGCAGTAACACTGAGGGTTTCTTACTTTTGAGAAACCGCTGCACCATGTAAGAAAATTATATATATATATATATTGGATTTTTTATTAAAAATCGCATTACAAATACACACACGCCACACATATCACTGTTAAAAAAATGTCCGTGAATTTACGGAGGAAATTTCTGGCAGCAGTATTTCCAGTCATTTTTAGGGTTAAATTTACAGGAAATTTCTGTCAATTAACGGAACTATTGGAGCAGTTAATTTTACAGAAATTTGTCTCATGTAAAATGTGTAAAAAACAGCAAAACGTTCAACTTTTCAACTTTTAAAATTTAAAATTACGGAACCAAAAAAAAAAATGCCGGAAATATTGCTGACAGAAATGTTTTGAAATATTTCCGTAAATTAACATTTCTAGCTATTTGTTATGTTTTTGTGTTTTATTTTTATTGTTTTTCTAAAAAAGATTTTTCCGTTAAATTTTACGCGAACATCGGTTTTTCTTATTTACGGGGATATTTTTAACAGTTATACACACACCCACTTACACAAAAGCAAAATAAAAAATCGAAAAAAGAAGGTAAGAAATAAAGAAATACACACAACCAAAGTACACACACGCTTGCGCGCATTCGTGAATGCACATTGACACGAAAATGTTGCTTCTAAGCAAAAGTTTTTCCCAAATTCACCAGTCGCCCTCCCAGATATTCTTTTTAATCCTTTGCACCCGGGCAAGCGACTATAGTCGCTCAACGATCAAAAATTGTCGCATTTTGTTTCAAAAAGGGTCAAAATAACTTTTCCAGTGCATGTTCAGAATCAGCATGAAAATGCATCTAAATTAGCAAAACAAGCCTAGTCTTGCTGATATTCTTTTTAGTGGCTTTCCAAATGACTTGAAAAGTATTTGTGACGCCATCTCCAAATCTATGACTTATGTGCTCTAAGGTATACATGATTGGCCCGTGTAGAAAGGGTTAAGGTTGTTTTTTACCGACCAACCTAAAAAATGTTTTTTTTACGATACAAAAAAAGGCGTTTCTTTTACGACCACCTAAAAAAGGCGTGAATCCTGAGGAAAGCTTCGCGCATCACTGATGAAAATTGGACTTCAGTAAGAATCCAGTCATATTGGATCTGAGGTTGACTTCAACAACCCCTGACATTTGACTGGGACAATTTTGCAGAAAGCCAGAGATCAGTGTATTACCACATGAATGTCTAATGAACTGGCTACTCTTGTACATGATTATTCATACTCATGACTAGACATCACAGCGTAAGGAACATACTTCAGCTCTTATTGGTTACAAATCCAGGTTGTTTTCCACCAGTTAAAAAACTGAGCCAGGTATCTCTGACCATTTTACTGTGACTGATGAGCCTCGCCTACAACACCACACAGACAAACTGGCGTCGTAAAATCTATATTTGGCATTAAATCCGATCGGTCGTTGGTTTGCATAAGGCGATGAGTGACTGCAATTGCACTTTTAAATCTGTGCATAGCAATAGATCTGTGGAAGAGAACTGGAATAGCTTTAAGAAGGCCATTAACTAGATGTTTGAATACAATGTACCCTCTAAATACAAGCGTTATCGCTACACGGACCTTGGCGGAACCGGGCCTGCATAGTTCTCATTAGAAAGAAAAACCGGGAGTTTTATACGGCCAAGAAAGAGGGCACTTTTCGCCAATGGTATCGTTATAAGAACTTGAGAAAAAAACGTGTTGCAAAAAGTCTAGTAAAGCGGAACAGCATCATATTTCTACACAGTGTACGAATCTTTGAAATCCAATGTAAAGAAAATTTGGACGTTTATCAAGGGCATAAGCGACGGTGACTCGTGTGGATTGCAGCTCTCCAACTTCAAGGTAGACTAGTTAGTACACCTAAAGAGAAGGCAGAGGCCATTGAGTAAAACAATAATCAATCAGATTTACCATGAGGACACTAACACCATTCCTTCATCAGGGACCTAGCCCGTTCCCGAGCATACTTGAGCTGGTTATCAATTCTGCGGGAGTCCACAAGCTCCTGAAAAGACTGGATGGTTATTAAAAAGCTGCAGGACCCCAGTCGGTATACACCAAGAATTTACTAAAGTTTGTGTTGCTGATTCAAAAGTTCACCTACGCTAGCGCATCTTCACTCAGAGTATCCGTTCTGGTAGCTTACCTAAAGACTGGACGGCAACAAAATATTTACAGCTTTTATTTATGAAAAATGGGGCAGAAAACGACCCAGCCAAAATATAGACCAGTTCCTCACTTCAGTGTCTGTTGCAACTACTAGAACATAATGATATTATTTTTTACCGTCATTGGTTATGGGTCATCTGGACAAGAAGCACAATATCCTTAGTCATACTCAACATGGGGTCCGGGGCTCAAAGTATGGGTGAATCTCAGCTTCCTTATTACTATCAACCAGATTTATAGGCTCAGTTGACGAAGGCCAAACAAAGTGGATGCAGTGGGTCTTGGATTTCGCAAGGCGTTTGAACAGGGTTCCACACAAGATTTTTGCATCGACTGAAAATATTTTGTGTAAGGAACTCGTTTCATCATGGATAACCAGGTTTGCGGTGATAGCAACCCAGTCAGTCTGTAGTAGTGCAGGGTTGAGAATCTACGCCAGAGCGCGAGTTGTTTCCGATGTTCCGCAAGGAACAGTGCTGGGACCACGATGTTCTTGGTTTTATAACAATTACCAGAAGCTATCCTTCAAAAAGTCTGTCTAATTGCCGAACGGAATGTATGGGTATATCGCCTATAAAAATCTTATGATGATGTAAGCTTGCAAACAAGATCTCGTACAAGTGGCAGGCGCGGGGAGAATAAATGGCAGATGACATTTAAGCCGGATAAATTAATGCAATGTGCTACGGCTCACAAGGAAAGCCACTCCAATCTACCATACATACACTCTCTCTGGTCATAAACTGAGGTTGTCATCATCATTAAATATCTTGGGTAACCTTTCTGGAGACCTGAGATGGAATAAACACATTGACACAATTACAGCAAGGCAGTAGGTCTGGTTTTTGCGCCGGAATCTACATAAGCACCGAAAGATGTACAAACCCAGGGCATCACAAGAGCCTGTGTTCCCACACATTTGAATATTGTTGCTTCGTTTGGGCCCTTATACAACCCAGGAATATCAATAAATTCAAGCGTTCAAAAAGGGCAGCTCGGCTTCATCATAATGATTATAACTGGAGAAGCTCAGTTTCCAGAATGATTAGACTTCACTCACCTATTAATCGTAGTAATATACTAGACTTACTACATTCACAAAATAAAGTATGGTAATATTGCCACTAAAAATGGATGACCACATTCAACTAACTGTAGTACCCGAAGGATAACACTAGAAGTACCCAAACGGATTAAATACGCAATCCCGAAATGGGCACCTCCCTGGCACTTGCCAATTCTTATTTTATTAAACCGCACGTGCATGGAACACACTCCTACAGGACCTGCGCAGTGAACCAGATGTAAGCAAGTTTTTAATCTGGGCTCCGTAATCAACCCAGCTCGACTAGTGCGTCCACCACTCTTAAGCGTTCTGAGCGATGCTCTAATCAGAGCTTTTCAGAGTATTGATCCAGATCCAGAATGTAAGGTAAATTTCTAGTTTAAGTGTAATGCTCTTTAGTAAATTACTAAGTTAAAACTACATCCTTTCAACTTGGATATCTTGGCAATTATGATAATGGCCATCTATAGAACCTGTATTAGATTTGGCCCTTGTATTGATGTATCATGGCTTTTTTATAGGGACTATCGTTTCTACGTATTCTGATGTGATTTGATTGACAGTAATTGAAGTTGTCGACGTAGTCATTTTTCTCACGCCAGTGAGTCTACACTTGATTTAGCAGATGTCCACTTGTACATTTCACCCCTAATGGTAACAGTGTTCAGGGCAACTTGTGTAACAAATTTCATACTGTAATGAGACTCGTCACATGACACTTCTCAATTAAGGCCGACTCAGAGATTTCTGAGGAGGGC
>JAMKCH010022872.1:0-20771 GCA_023653785.1 Ophioderma brevispina
TAAATTTTGTTGTTTGTAAGGGTTATTCTGCATGGTATTGAATGAATGCAGCCAGCGTTTAATACTACTCAACATCATTACGCAATACTTTGTTATTATATTGTTTGTTGAACGCTTGAATGTTCCATGTTCCTTCCCCCCTTTCCAGAATTTTGAGACTACGTGAAAAATTTGGTCAACCGCGAGCGCAGCGAGCCCGAAAAAAAATTAATTTGTTGGTACGCAAAAGGTCCACTTCTGGCAATCCGCACCCCCTCCGCAACCCACCCCCCCCCACCCCCCACAAATCTGGCTACGGTGCTGGACCATGGCGCCAATTGCTTGTTCGACTTTTGCAAATTTCCCTTTAACGGCCGCCATAGACCCATTAGCTCATATTATTGCAAAGCCAGAATAAGCCACCGCTTATAACTTCTGCAAAATTTGCTTAATTACCTATATTGCGTTCTTATCAATTAATTATATTACTTTATGGATAACCAGAAATATGGGCGCGCGCTAGCTTGTTTAGAACCTCTACAAATTTGCTTCTAAATGGCCTGGCGCATCATTTTTAATATTCTTGGATACCACGAGAGAACATAGGTCATCAGCGACGGATGCAAATTTTGCTTCTAATCAGTTCATTACGGTACTCATAGTTGTATCATATCCACCTGTGCATTTTGTTTCCAGATGGCAGTAGAGTGTAACATAACGTGTAACCTTCAGCAGGGTTGTTGCTTTTTTTGCGTTCTATCAATTCGTCGCCCACATCACATACTGGTCTTATCTGACATTTTTGACATTTTTTGAGATATTTGGGTCTTGGATGTATATTTTGAGTACTACAAATACACCAAACTACAGAAGTGGGTGTGCCCTAATTACGAGATATTAATAGGCTTATGTGTCTTATTATGATTGATTTAAAACTTTCGCATTTCACATACAATCTATCTGGCCATTCGGCATTCGGAATTTCACATACTGTCTTACCTTCGTCCTATCTACCGTGCGAGCGTTCTCCTCACATGAACGTGTTTCACATACTGTCCTATCGTTTGTCGTATCACAGTGGGGAGCGTCCCTCACAGGGAACAATTTCACATACTGTCTTATCTTCGTCTATCTACCGTGCGAGCATTCTCCTCGCATGAAAAGTATTTCACATACTGTCAAATTTCTCTGCTTCTTAAAATTCCGCAAATCGGGAGCAGAAATCAAAAATATCGAATTCAATATATATCTATGACTTGGAGACTTTAGTAGTTTATAAAACAGATATAATATATTACATCAACTTTTAAAACAAAGTTATTAAAGTCCTCTTCTAAGTATATTTGCCATAAAATAATTATACCGGGCTAAATTTTACATGAAAGAAGTTTTTCGCTCCCCCGAAATATCTTCATCGCAAGTTTTCCCTTCTCAATCTGAAACGGTGTTTCGTCATGATAAGCCAGTATGTATGTGGGGGCGAGAATTGCTCATTTTGCGCTTCAAAGGGTCGGTCAGCAATTTATTCCTTGGCATTGGATGGCTAGTATTGAAGTTTAGGGGTGCCATTGCAGTACTTCTTTCGCAATGGTTTCTTTCAAGGGCGGCATCAGTATTGATAGGGTGCTATTGCCTATATTAGACGTCAGCATTTTTGTTTTCAATGGCGGCGTCATGTTTATCCTTCCACTGGACGACCATTGGGGCGTCCACTATAGCATTTGTGTTGAACGTCGACTAAAGTCATTTTGTTGTCTTGAAGAGGATCCATACTTTTTACTATATTTCGGCAAGTATGCTCTAAGAAGCGGGATCAGTTTTAATCACTTTTTATGGTGATATTATAAAAATAGGCGCCATCTTAGTTCTGGCAGGCAGAGAGACCGTGGTTAGTTCTATTAATTGTTTGGATGAGTACCAAAGGGCGTCACTTTGCAGAGTTCTTGCAAATTTCGTAATGGTGTTTTTGGAATCCCGAAAGATCATTTTCTGACTTCAAGTTGTGCTTTTTTTTTTCTTAAAAGGGTGGGGGGGGGGCGCCATGGTCGAGGGGCAAATATTGGGACGTACCTGTCCGTTCTGTCCTCCGCCCCTCGGTTTCCGACGCCATGAATTCAGTTATCCAATAGACCACTTCGATGTGTGTTCACAATAATTATTTTATACTTGATTGTAATAAGCTATATTCTTAGACAGGTTCTCCTTTATGGTTTGAGTGGTGGAGTCGTTGCAAAGATCATCTGGTAGTGCCCCTTTAAGGCAAAGTAGACAGCCTGAATTCTTCTCTTGATTAAAAAACAAACTTGATTAAAAAACAACAGATCCCAGAATTTGTATGCCAAAATGGTAACCCAGGAGTTAGATTTCTGAGTTAAAAGTTTCTTAGAATGTTTCGAGTAGAGAAAAGTGGAATTCATTAGTTTTTCTGAATTTTTACCAAAAAAAGGTCCACTTTAAAAAAAAAAGTCCACTTTTTCAAAGACCTGCACCCCCTCCCCCCAAAAAATAAACCCTGCATACGACTCTGAAACATGGTATCTCAAAATCTTGACAAAAATCTAAATGTGTAATACTAATATGTTAGCAAACAAATATTTGGCAATTCCAATTTTGGTTCTTTCAGAATTTTCAAATTTTACATTACAAGAGCATACTAAACAGTTTACATAAAAACAAAGGAATGAACAAAAATAGCCAAAAGCTTTATTTAGACTTTAGTTTACACTTTGACTATATGATTTAAAAAGAAAATGTTTCTGAATGGCCTACCCTACCAGAAAATTAGAGGTGGAGGGGTAGCAAACAATTTTGGTGGCCTTTATCAATCAGACTGGAAGTACATTGGACCTTTTGCCAGAATTAAGACCTAATGCAGGCATTTTGGTGATCACTAATAACATCAAACCCCGGGGGGGTACCCAAGTTTGGTTTGGGTAGGGACGTGCCTCCGAGAGTCTGGAAGTAGGACCCATATCTATACCAATTTTGCCAAAAAGGGGACCCATAGCTATACCAGAGATGCAAATTTTGGACCAAATTTAACACAAATTTGTCAATTTTCCCTCCAAATTTTGGCATTTTAAGCAAATTTGGAATATTTTGGCTTCAGATTTAAGAAATTGGACTAATTTTCCAAACATTTTTAGAAAATTTTGGCTTCCGAATAAGAAAATTTGACTAATTTTCCAACAAATTTGAGAACATTTTGAAAAAACGACAAAAAAAAAAAAAAAAAAAATACCCCCCCCCCCCTGGGCATCAAACAAGCCACAATTCAGTAGCAACTGGGTTAATTTCAATTTGATTTAGAGACCTCAAGTTGCTATTGGATGGTCTAGTAATAAAGTAATAAATTGACCTGTTTACACTAGTTTTAAAACTAAAATCAATTCAGCTCAGACACAATCGAATAGTCTTACATTGCCTTGGAAATCAGGGTCAGTTCATTGCTTTGTGGTAGATAGCTGATACAAAAACGACTAAGATGGTTAAACAAGTGTAAGCAGGTAAACCATTTGGTGTTCTTATTTCAGACAGGTTGTTTGTAGACAGTAGCCAATAGGATTTGTTATCAGTATAAGGCTATTCCATCTTAATCCCATAATGCATCTGTTGGTTACAGCTGTTGCTCGTAATTATCAAGTTACTTGACCAGGTCTGGCCTTTTTTTTAACTGGAAACTGGCCTGCTCAACCACAGACCACAATAGAGATCCTGCAAGGCAGATAAACCCTTAAAGGAAGTATCAGTGATCCACCCAAGAGAGTCAAAATATTTGAAATTGGTAGGACTCACCTGTTATTTTTTTTCCAAATAAAACGTGACTAAAAGCAACAAAACAGCATTGTTAAAAAAATGGACCTCCATTCAATTACTTGTTGGAGAAAGTGTCTGTATGGACAGTAATGGCTGAAATATCTATTATATTGCCTTCAGTCTTAGCACTTGTATGTATTGTTATGATAGCTATACTTGTTACAAACTTGATTAGTATCCCTTTCAAACCAATAAAATACGCTTTAATTTGCCATTCCGATCTGATACGTAGAACAGACGATATGCTTCATCAATATTATGAGAGGGCAAAATCAACTTGGTCCGATTTCTACCTGAAAGCATTTGAAATGCCTGATGCAACATGAATATACTTCAGTTCTTAGCACATCTCTTTCCATCTTAAAGGAAAACAAATAGATCTTGCCATGTTTTTCTATTAAAGAAAGACTTCAAGATTCCCTTCACCATGTTTTACCAAACACTCATCGTCGGCTCCTCTTACAAGAGAAATGTTGGCTTCAGTTCTTGCCAATTTGGTCTGTTATGGGTCTGTTTGGCTTGATACTGGTGTATTATCCATGCTGCCTGCTTCATTAGTCCTTGTAGGTCTACTTTCAGAGGTTTCTCTTTCTTTTTGTGTATTTTTATTGTTTATTGTGGCTAGAGAATTGTATATTTTCTTGGGAATTCAATAAGGAAGTGTCTGATTGCTTGGTTTAATTTGGTTTGGTTTTAACATTCTGTGTAATTTTGAGTGATTTCATAGTATAGGGCCAAGTCTGCTAATGAAAGTGAACTGACTGATTAATTTTGGAAAAACATATACGTCAGATTTAAGTGAATTTTGGAATGAAGATATGTTGGTAGCGGCCCAAAGGATGTACATTGAGTACATCCCACAATGCAACACTTATGTTCATTGTTCGCACTGTTGTATTAGAAATTGTTGTAGTAAAGGCCCCCTGTAAGTGGCTAAGCGTACACGCTGCATTTGTCAAGCAATGGTGATTTTTATGCTCTGTTTCTATAGCACTCAATTTTTTTTTTGGTGAGAAACAGTCGTAAGTGGCATCTTCATGACCGCTTTAAAGCGGCACTGGCACATTTTCACAAAATATGAAATTTCTTCAATTTGCTCTCAAATGATAGTCTAGGCCATTGGAAGAACAGAGATATACAGGGTGTCTCAGAAAGAATTACACCCTAACTATTGGTGACCATAACTTCAAAAGTGAGTATCACATTTGATAACTTTAAAAAGAATCTTAAACCGCAATTATTTTTTAATATTTAATGTAAACAGCACTCGATTCGGTTCAGTAGTTTTGAAGAAATAAGCGATTATGTAACACATGTCAATGGACACTTCCAAGTTTTGTAATAAAGTGATTCAGACAGAACAGGTGAGAAATAATCATAATTCTTTCAAATTTCAGGTCTAAGTGGGTAATCCTGTTAAAGCTTGATCTCTGGATGTGTGGCACATTGTTACGTCTGCAACTTTGTCTTGGATTTAGACGAAGACTCCGTCTGATGGATGCAATGTTCTGTACAGTTCGGGTGGTTTCTCCGCCTTCCACAGCGACTCTTGTTCACATTTTGACTTGTATCCGTTTCACAGTAACTTCTTAACATTGTTCAAGATTGTCTCCTTGCAGGAGGATTTCTGTTGATTTTTAATCTAAATCCGCCCTGACCTAGTAATGTTATGGCCAGTTCGGCATATCTGAACACCATAAATGCCCTTTGTATTGGGCGACACATGTTGACCAACCATCTTTCCCTCGTTCAGTACTCAAATAACACGAGTATAGATTAACACTTTGAATTTGAATTTGCCCTCAAAGCATGCCTTTATTATTTAAAGGTCAGATCCACCATGCTTAGATGAATAGAGATGTCTAATGTTGAAGTAAAATCCTATTGGTGAATAATCTATTGTTCAGTTCATCCTCTGTTAAAGATTGATTAAACTTCTCAATCCATTCTATGCAGTGCCACCCCCTAGTTCACCTAACACTATTTCACGTTTTCTACAGATTTTCATTGGTGTTGTTTTCTAATAAAGATGGTCATTCTTGTTATTTTACGCAGGTTTGTTTGTTTCTTGTTGGAATTTTGTTAGTAACGGTCAGGTATTTTTTATTGCTATAATAAAATGAACAAAAAGGCATTGAACAGCCCGTTTAGGAATGCAAAGAAGACGCTGACATAACACGAGTAATCAGCGGTAGTTAACACAAATCTGCATTATTTGTGAGCAAACTTGGAAGGAAGGGTCTATTGACATGTGTTCATAATCGCTTATTTCTTAAAACTCCTGAACCGAATCGAGTGCTGTTTACATTAAAATGTTGAAAAGTAATTGTGGTTTAAAATCTTTTTGAAATTCTCAAATGTGATACTACTTTTGCAAGTTATGTCGCCTATAGTTAAGGTTAATTTGCTTTCTGATACACCCTGTAGTTTACACATAAAAATAACATAACCCCAAAACAGATAGGGACTTGAATATGAGGATAAAGCATCCAGGTAATTTATGCCACTTTTACGTTTCCATAACTTTAATCAAAAATGTGGGGGTATATACATGAATCATTTTTGACCGAACCCCTGATTATTAAAACCACAAAGTTATAGACTGCGGTCAAACAGTGTGCATAGCTGGGAACATGCCTACGGCGTGCGTGTCTGTAAACACCATTTTTGTCGTCTAAATTACAAAATCGTTCTGTTTACCCATAAGGAAACTGATTTGGTCTTAATCACATTTCGGGTGAGGGCTTTGGATATAAAAGCTTTACAAACCATGTCAAAATATCGATTTAGAAACATCTTGAAGGTTGGCACTATTTTTCAAATGTGCCAGTGTCTCTTTAAAATGCTTGTGTAAAGACCAGTATTAAGGTGTTGCATAGTGTTATGAGTCTCGTAGACTTCTAAGGTCAGAAATACCTTTCAAACACAATAAAATGATTTGGTTCAAGAATTTGGTATGTCCAAAACAAAATTACATATAATACACAATTTAAGATTATTATAACTTATAAAGAGTTCTATTATCCTATGGTTGAAGGCGTTGCAGTTCAACTATGACATGTCCTCACCGGCGAAGACTCCAACATGACGAATGCAAAGTTCACATAATTTAACTCTTCAGGTAGTATATTTCTTTTGGAATCTCTCTTCCTGAAGGTAACTTGTCCAGCAGTTCAGACGACAAGGTTAAATTAAGTCCTTCAATACATAAGCCACATATATTAGTCCAAGGAATCACCACTAATTCTATCTGTCCACATTAGGAATCCTACTTTGATTCCCTGCACTTTCGGCTTCAAAGACTACAGTAGAAATAATTACAGCAACCCTGCTCACATGGAATTTATAATCCTGGCACTGTTTGGAGCATGAATCTACCATGATATCGGATAAAACTAGCTATAACTATAACTGCAATACTGATTTGCAACTGCTGACATCGAGACTTAGCTCAAATCTCCAATATATACTGACTTCACAAGCTCCCAGTCTAAAAAGAGACTTACAACAGCATCAATGCATAAACATACCTGAAATCACTCACTTTATATATATAACTTTGTGGAGAATTCCAGATCTTGCAATGTTTTTGATCTTTTAAAGCAAAACAGCTGACTCAGTTACAATGTACATCATTGGGAATTCCCCACTTCCCTTATTGGGCAATCTAAACAGGTGCACTTAGCAAACAACTCTAGGGAAATCCCTTTCTCTCTTTTAATATAGTAAAACAAATACTTTTCCCCGGGAGGACATCTCTTCTGAAATAAATTGAGAAAATTATTTTTAAAGTTTAATCAGAAAAAAGGGAGGCCATATAACAATATGATTAACACTAGCATTTGGAAAAAATACCGTTTCAGAATGCGAAGTCAATGAGGAAACAAGTTTACGCTGCATGAAATGTTTTTTGCCGCATTTTCATTATTTAATTACGCCAGTAATGACACGGTGTTATTGCGTAGTCTCAGTTAAACGTGCCGTGCATGTCGACGTTAGTTCTGTGCGTGCCGGTCACACGTAGCAAATGTCCTATAGGTCAGTATCATCCCCGTTCGTTTATGGTGGCAATGGGTTTGGGGCCAATCACAGCCTTGCTTTGTACATCTTGGAAATTTTTATCATGACCATGAAACATTTTGTGGTCCTTAAACTTTCTGAACACATTTTATTCCCCAATACCGACATGTGTTTTTGTGCAGTACAGTATAGGCAAACTTAACAATGTTTATGGGATTTGATTCAAAACCACCCTCTGGTGGGTGGCCCCCCCTTGCCTGTGAAACACAGAAAGCTTTTACATTGTAATTGGACGGTGCACCTCAATAATCATTAATAATAACAATCTGATATAGCGCCTAATGCAGAGGCCTCTAGGCGCTTCACGTAGAAAGGAGGCAATTACAAATTATATCAATTTTTTTTTTTTAAAATAGATAAAATTGTATATTCAACAACAATGATAACAGCCTATACACAATTTCAAAATAACTGTAAATTTAAAAGTAGCAATTCAAACCTATATATATTGTTACCACCAGATAGAAGAGAAAGCAACCCACGTTGCCTCCCATACTAAGAACATATGGTGATACACCTGAATTGTCAACTGTAGGATCTGTGTGTATGTATCCCACAGCGACATCGGTTTAGTCTTGATCTTTCCTGAATTCAGGTTGCCTCTAACCCTACTAAACTGATGAAACCACTATCCTAGGCGCCGGATTGGATGAAGTAGAGAAGAGAAAAAGAAGGAAAAAATCACAGAATTATATTTAGTGATTGGACTGCATCAGAAACAGATCGTATCAGGGCCAAATGTTGTGTAATATGGAATGTCTTCAACTGACTTGAAAAATAGTTGCTGACTGAGCTAAGCGGATACTGTTAGTGAGTTATTCCCAAATGTGCTGCTGCATAAGCAAAAGAGTCTACATCCAATAGAAACTTTGTTTGATGAGTTGGCCGGATTTTAACTCAGCTGGGAGCAGAACTATAATCTCAAGGTTTTCGGTGTTGAATACAGCTGGATGAGCTCAGAGATATAGGCAGGTGACATTCTGTGGATGGCCTTATAGTTGAGATTCAAATCTTTCAAAACTGCCCTTAAAGAAACAAGCACATTTCAAAGAAAAATGTGCACCCCCAATTTAAAAATATCAACATATTTTCCATAATGCTTACCAATCATAAAGTGATTAACTAAAACGTCTTTAGGTAATAACTTAAATATCTAAAAATAGACATGTTTTTGTGACAAAGCGTATGGTTTGTTAGTGTTAGTTGTGGTGGGTAGATGTGTTTGTGGGTATGTGCATGTTTGTGTGCTTGCATGCATGCATTTACAATATAGTGCAAACAGCCTTCATTCAATGGCACTATGTAGTGGCATGCTCTCCATCATCTATGATAAGATCTTATTTGATACTGGTAAAGGCTTCAACTAATGTTAGGGAGTGTGCATATGCCACTTTCCAATCCATGTTTTAGCTACACGGTCTACATACCACTTGGTCTATGCTGTCTAACGATTACTACAGGAAGGTGACATGTAACGGCTGTTTCTGTAAATGTTTCTCTTACAAAACACATTTATGGCACGTCAATCCTTAACTAGCAGAACGCAACTTGTTGGACTTATCTGGGGCTTACCCACTGCACGTCACATTAATTCCCAGCTCAGATCCTTGTCTCAATCGTCTAATCCTCTCACGGGAAAGAACCTGTCAAAAATGTTCCTATAATTCTGTTAAGCATATTCACGGGGTTTAGTGCAGAAGGCCCCATCTGTAATAGCTGCTGCCATTTGTGAGTTTTTGTTCTGATTAAGTGGTTTATACCTGCCAATCCTCACAGTGGCAGCTATTGCAGTGGGGCCTTTTTGCGCTAAACCCTCCGATATGTAAATGTAATTGATTGATGGTTGTTACATCAGTGTGAGATGCGAGATATCTGTAGCGGGACGGGGAGCGCGCCCCGGAGGACTCGCGGGTAAGTTGCAAGGGGCAGAACCTTGCGCTCCCTCTGAATGACGCACGTGACTCGGTTAAATCAGTTTCTTCACGTATTTTATTACAATCACCCTTCGCCTTGTCCGTAGTTTACATCACAACGTCAAGTACCTATGAAAGGATACAGCAGACTGCATTATGTGTTCTTTCTAAAGTATTTACACACTTTCATTGGGCATACTAATTTACATACCCCTTTCTCGTCTTCTCCTCCACATCCATACAGTGCACAATTGTAATAAGACTTTAATAATGACAATCTCTAAGTGTTTTTGTCCATCAAATCGAAAATCGGCAGCATGCCGAAAATAGACATACATGTGACACTAGTAAGTGTATATGCACACATCAACCTACATCTTGATATCACAGATTTTATTTATGTACAACAATATGTAAGTTTTGTGGAACTAGTGGTTCAATGTGGGAAAATCACAAGTCAGAAATCCCCTAAATGTATTAAAAGCCCAATTTTTTGAATGATACTCTATTCTCTTATAAGCAGATAAAACTTTTGGCCAGGGGGACCCCCCTCTAGGCACTGCCGCAACCGTACAACAACATATGACACCCTAGGGTGCCTATGTTTGTCATTTTTACACACATGGAGTTTTTGATACTTACACCACATACACTCTCTGTATTTAAACCAGGGCACTGTTTGTTCAAACAAGCAGCATGAGCGTCGAGTGGGACCTCGTCCCTGAATTGTAGAATGTGACCTCGTCCCTGAAGCGGGGAGTGGGACCTCGTCCCTTAATTGTAGAGGTGGGACCTCGTCCCTGAATTGTAGAATGCGACCTCGTCCCTGAATTGTAGATTGGGACCTCGTCCCTGAGCGTCGAGTGGGACCTCGTCCCTGAATTGTAGAGTGGGGACTCGTCCCTGAAGCGTTGAGTGGGACCTCGTCCCGATTGTAGAGTGGAACCTCGTCCTGAAATGTGTAGAGTGGGACCTCGCTCCCCTGAAGTTTCGAGTGGACCTCGTCCCTGAATTGTAGAGTGGGACCTCGTCCCTGAATTGTATAGTGGGACCTCGTCCATGAAGTGTCGAGTGGGAACTCGTCCCTGAATTGTAGAGTGGGACCTCGCCCTGATTGTATAGTGGGACTCGTCCCGAATTGTAGTGTGGGACCTCCGTCCCGGAGCGTCGAGTGGGGACCTCCGTCCCTGAATTGTAGAGTGGGCCTCGTCCCTGAATTGTTGAATGGGACCTCGTCCCTGAACCGTCGAGTGGTACCTCGTCCCTGAATTGTTGAATGGGACCTCGTCCCTGAATAGTATAGTGGACCTCGTCCCTGAATGGTAGAGTGGGACCTCGTCCCTGAAGTGTGAGTGGGACCTCGTCCCTGAATTGTATAGTGGGACCTCGTCCATGAAGTGTCGAGTGGGAACTCGTCCCTGAATTGTAGAATGTGACCTCGTCCCTGAATTGTCGAGTGCAAGGTTTGAACCAACACTGCCCAAGCTTACCTTTAATACCTGCAATACAAATAATGGTTAATGCGAAAATAATGAATCAAGAGATGATTGTCATTATCCCCTTTGTTCTTTATCTTATTTCCATCAACTTCCTTATTTAACCCCATCTTGTTTTGACTCCATCATCCCCCCTCGATCAATA
Source organism: Ophioderma brevispina (assembly GCA_023653785.1). Lineage (NCBI taxonomy): Eukaryota > Metazoa > Echinodermata > Ophiuroidea > Amphilepidida > Ophiodermatidae > Ophioderma > Ophioderma brevispina. Next base: position 11,430 of record JAMKCH010022872.1, read on the forward strand.
ATACACGCCATGATGTGGAAGTAGCTGTATTTTTTATTTTAACTCAACATCATCCCCCCTCGATCTAGTACAAACTCGCCAAGATGTGAGTATCCCAGTTCTTCATTACACATTTACACTAACTCAAAGGAGTGGGCATATTTCCCAGCATCTCACTCATCAACAACAATAAATCCATATCCGTCTATTTCATAGGTACAGTCATAATTATTCCCTATGAGATCATGTTCCTAACTATCCCACAGAATATTATATTATTTTAATTGAAGTTTAGTTTTCCGCAAAACACAAATGACAACATTTAATTAATTCACCAAATCCATAAATGCAGGAAGTGATAACTTTCTAAAACGATTGATTGCAGGGTACAAGTTATCATGTGTCTTTAGAGTATTTTAGTATTAAGTATTTATTTTATTCACCATATAATATTCCAAAACAATAAGAGAAGAATAACAACTCCCCTCTCATTTAGACGGAACATTGGCCTATCTCACCTATAATATATAATATTATAGTATAATATTATTAACTTGAATTTAACTTCTCCTAACTAAACAGTTGAAGCTAAATATTTAACTATTCTTCATCGCTCCTAACTTCATTACAAGTCTTCACTAATAACACAAACATCATTATAATTATTCTATACCTCTTCTAATTATTATGCAGTTCGGTGCGCATAAATTGACTGACCTAAATTTACTGTGAATTTAACCTCCATGAATAAAGAGAAAAATATCTAATCACGTCTTGAGCACTCCTAACTTCATTACAAGTTCTTCACATAATAACAAGCAAACAGCATAATTATTCTCTACCTCTCCTAATCATTTGCGTTCGGTGCGCATACACTGAACGACCTAAAGTCATTACATGAATTAATCCTTCATCATTAAGAGAAAAATATTTACATCCATGTCTTGATCGCTTCATAACTTATTACAAGTTAAAATAATATCACACAACTTGTAATTATTTTCTATCTCTCCTAGTTTTAGCAGTTCAGTGCGCAAGTGCAGTAAAATACAGTGAAGACCCTGAATTTGCATAGTGACCGTGAATAAATTAACAATGAAAAAATCAAGAGGAGAAGAGATTTCACGTGTGCATTTTTCACAAACCATCTTTTTATTTTCCCGAAATCACTAAATATATTCCCATTTCATTTAAATAATGTACTAGTCATTCAAACTCATTCTCAAGATAAATCTCGCAAAACAATCCCATCCAAGTTCGATATGGGGTCCCTACATTTGCCGTGTAAAACGACAACATACAAGCTCACGCATTCAATAGGCCGCGTACTGTACTGGAGCAAGAAGGCAAGGTCATGGCTTACGCTCACCCATAACTTGCTATGTGTGCTGAAAACGACAAGATGTCCTCGTCCACAGAAACTGCTTTACATAGGACATGTACAAATGGCGCAATCGTGTAAAACCGGTCCTGTCTCCTTCAAATTCGCTTTTATTAAAGTGATTTACAACAAAACACACACCACTAATCTCCATCCACTGCAAGATATGGTATGGCAAGTAATGATCTTTTAAGATTTTTAACGAAATAATTGAAATTCAAGTGATTTTCTGAAGTGTATGTCTTGACTGTACACATGCACATTGCGATTTACTTCTCGATTTTTCACATATCTAATATTTTTGCACCTTTCCGTAATTCCGATTTTACATGACAGTAAACCTAACCTCCTAGCGGTAACAATTAGAATGACAAATTTATATCAGAAGCTATCCTGACATGATTCATGAACTTTAATTACGAAAATACGACTTCAATTTTTCAAATGTGTGGACGAGTAATGTTGAATTTCCACACACAATTTCGACAATATTTTTCATAATCTAACCTATGTTCACAACCGTGGATTATTCATGCTCTCAGCTCATATTTTCATAAACTGAATTTAAATGTTAAACTGGCCAATCCAATTGTAACAAAATCTCTTCGAAACGACAGCAATTCAGAATACACCGCACCTATGGTAGAGTCAAACAGCAAACTGATCATTTCCTTCTTCAGTGCTGCCTACCGCGTGGGTGATTGATCACGCTGGGCGCCGACTCGCTGATTGGGCAAGTACATGACCTCCGTTCGGTCCTTCACGTCGATTTGGCAGAAGGCCTGACCTTTCTAAGAGATCAAGATTCTTACATGACTACATAATTAGTACGGATGTAATGGAAATTAATTTGTAAGCAAGAGCTATGGACACCATTTGAACATTTATGTCGTGACAAAATAAAACACTAATAAATACAGGCTAACTTCCAATCCCGTTTCAATACTAGTGCTGATGCACATTTGGGTTGGTGGTATTGGACAAGTGGGAGGACTTTAAATGCATATCACTCACAAAAATAGATCTGGGAACCCAACTGCGTACCTGCCATTTTGTTGTTGCTTGGTGCTTGTGAGAGTGATTTGAGGCCTGATGAACCTTCAAAATTTATGCAGTGTGTCCTTGCCTTTTGCTATGGTAGGGACCAACCACTACCATATTGATGATAGTCCCTCTTGCAGGTAAACAACAGGTCCACTTTTAACTTTTTATCTTATTTTCTTTGAATGCCATCCATAACAGCTCCCATGTGGTGGCGCCAAGGATCCCTATTTTAGATGACATTAAAACCCGGTGAAATCTTTCATAAATCCTGAAATTTGCATTTGTTATCAAGCAGTATTCCCTTATTCCAAAACCTTTTGGAGCTGACGAATCAACTCCACTGTAAGGGTTGTTTTTAAATGTTTAAAACGGAAGAGGAGGAGGTCATAAATGGGCCATTGTAACACTCATGACCAGTCCACATCAAAGTGGCCAAACTGCATTGTGGTTTGCAGCTTTATTGCCAAAATCTATTTGGGCGAGTTGCTATATTAAATGAGGCTTGGCCAACACCAGCTGCAATCACGTTCCTAGTTAATATCATCAAATTACAGAGCAGTAATTAGCCTTAAGCAATTAGGGGTTTAAGCAATAAATTGTGTAAAATTTCGTGTTTTTTTACTTATATGAGGTAATCGTGTAACGTTTCACCCCTCCTATGATTTACGCCCTCCTATGATTTTGCCCTGGTGCCGCCCCTGCTGATAAAAATAATATCACAGATCATATTAGACAGATATCATGCTAGGAGTGGAGCATATTCCCCCTCCCTAAAACTAAAGAAATAGAAATACCGTTGCAGACTCAAGCAATTGAGGTCTCCAACTTTACTTACAATAATTCCATGCTTCCACTAGCAAGTTAAAGGTCCATGGCCGATCGCTAAACCCTCGTCCCCAAAGCCCCAGATTTTACCGAAGTGGTCATAATTTGTTTGGTATCAGAAGGGAAGCTACATTTTCTCATTTACCCTGTGAAATCTTAGGGCCAAGGATGTTTGGTTTGGAAGTTATGACGAAATGTATCCCCCCCCCCCCATTGTTGGTGCGACCAATATTAATTTCCCAGTACTCCTATGGGGCTTACAAAATCACGTTTTTAGGTCTCCACATGAAAACGGATTGAAATACGGCGCGAAACTTTCAGATGGGTTTTGGGGTGAAGGCCAATCTATCAAGATATAAGCCCCCTTACTTCATATCCTTACAATCTGGCCATCCTCCTTTAATAAGTTCAACTCACGGAAGGCACAACCACTGCACCTGTACTAACATGTTTTGTGGTTTAATACCTAGACTAGTAGGCTCCTGGACCAGTGTGCACAACATACCACCAGGGAGTACTCCAATTTATTTATTTAATCTTTCTCTCGACAGGGTAGCCCCTTCAATGCTAAAGAACTGATTTAAAACCTGCGAATACCCCGGGGGGGGTCACTTACATTGAAACATGTACACCATCCGCGATAAAAAAACGCGTAAAAAGGGTATGTTTTTCACAGGTAGGCGCGTTACGCGCATATCGTGTTTAGGGTGTCAAAAACCTGAAAAATCAAAAAAAGGGTATAAAAATTACAGCATTCAAACCTGAAAAGGGTATGTAAATCGTGACGACGAGAGAATAATAAAACTTGTCGAAATTTACCTGAAAATAATTAAATAGATAAATCCCCCAGAAAATGCGGGAGAAATCGAAATATGAATACGAATGATTCGAAGTCAGCCAAGCTTTGCAAACGCAGAGCCCAAACAGCATGAAAATTGCTTCCCATCACGATTTCGCTCAAAATTATTACACCTGATTGCTCCTAATTGTGCGTGAAACTTGATTCTCGTCATTTAAACACCATTGAGGGCAAATTAAAGGGGACGAAATTAAGGACCGGGCTTGAGGATGAGAGAATCGCCAATGGGCGAATACTTTAGGCGCAATATCTTCTGCAATATCGCCAATTATCAATAATTGACAGCGGTTTTGCCTGGAGCCGAGAAAAGTGTGACACCCGGGAAAAAACAGAAACAAGCCCGGAGATTCAGGGCTGGCGCAAGCTATGCGCCAGGTGCCACTTTTTGAGAAGCAAAAAAAAAAAAAAACAACGAGAGAAAGAGAGGAGAAAGAGGGAGAGAGAAGCAAAAAGAGGGAGAGAAAGGGAAGGAGAGAGAGGGAGAGATAGAGAGAAAGAGGAAGAGGGGAAGGGAGATCGTGCGAAAGGTGGAATTGAAAGTTTCGATTGTCTTAAATAAGTAAGTAGGCCCCCTATGGGTATTCAAAAATTAGGCAATAACATTGTTACCATCAAATTTGCATGAAAATATGTGTTTTGGTAAAGTGACAAATTCTATTGCCTTTACCACATTTGCCCCCACTCACCCCCGCACCGCAAGCTCGATATATACGCTACTATCCATTTGACACCTTGCATTAACAATTTTAACCCATCACTAATAATATTTTACGTTTTTACAACACGTTGATCATACCTATAAGCATTATTTTCAAATTGTTTTCTATCAAATTTGCATGGGACAATGGTTGTTTTGGAAGTTGAAACTATCGCAAGGTTCGCGGGAGGGGGCAAACCCCCCCTCCCGCACCCACCCAGACAATCTTTTTTATACAAAATTCCATTTTCAGTGTTTAAGCTCTAAAAATAAGGCAATTTAACAACTAAGAAAGGTTTTTAGTTAGCAGCTTAGAGTTAATAAATACCAAGTCCCATGACGAGGTGCGTTGTTCAATGTTTTAGTGTATCAGTCTTTGCTATAAGATCGCCAACTACTTGCCATAGACGTTTCGGGCTGGTACTAACTGGTAATGACGTTCCCGGGTACGCGTTATGATGTTCGGGCGGTACCCCGGGTCACCCGAAACTCCTGAGTTGCAAATATCGCACCAAGTTTAAAGAAAAAATCTCCCTGACAATACATACCTTCAAAGATTTCCATGTTTTTTGAAGTTACAGCCATGAACACACCTGTTCCTATGTAATTCATAAGAGACCCTCTTTATGTAACTACAAATCGTGTAACTTTGTATTAAATTTTATTTCATCCTAAACCCATTCACACCGTAAAAAACCGATCGTGGAACAACGCCGTACACTGAACAAATCGGCTGAGATTTACGTAAACCAGCCCGTATACAGCTTCTAAACAACCACGCGGTGATGAATTTCCATCAAGGGCGTGTGGAGGCATCAAGAAAATATGCAATGTGCTTTAGCCTATTTACTGTTGTATTGCGATTTGCCGTTAATACAATCGGCAACAACTTTCCATAAAGCGATAAATTCAACGTTTGCATCAATTGGGTATACAGTAATGGATTTGATTTTTCATTCAGGATGTAATCTTGTCGTGAGACTCGTGAGTAGTAAAAAAATGTAAAATTTTAAACTTATATTTTTTTTTTAAGTGACGTTCGGGAAACCCGCTCGATATATTCTGTCCCGGGTAAGAAGTAAAACGGGCGGTACCCGGGTACCGCGGAATATTTCACAGCACCTAATATAGACGTGTGTGCAAAGTATTTTTCACCTTTTCTTACCTAGGGCAGCCATGTGTCATTTCATTTTGTTTTTCAACGCCGTTTTCCACCAGGTTCCAACAAGATATTGTTAATAACTATCGCTCAAATATATGTTGATATGTCTAGGCCACATTTGAGATTTTTGCAAAAGAAAAAAGTGTAATTTTTTTTTTGGACCAACTCTGTATATGCATTAAAAAGCATTATACAGGTGTCTCAGAAAGAATTACACCCTACTATTGGTGCCATACCTTCAAAGTGTAGTAAATCCCTCGATAAATTAAAAAGAATCTTTAAACCACAATTATTTTTCATATATTTATGTAAACAGCACTCGATTCATTTCGTAGTTTTGAAGAAATAAGCGATATGTAACACATGTCAACGGACCCTTCCATCAATTTTTTGTAATAAAGTGATTCAACAGAACAGGCGAGAATAATTCAAAATTCTTTTGCAAATTTCAGGTCTAATTGGGTAATCCTGTGTAAAGCTTGATCTGTGGATGTTTGGCACATTGTTTGTCTGCATCTTTGTCTTGGATTTAGAGACAGACTTCCGTCTGATGGCTGCAATGTTCTGTAATGTTCGGGCGGTTTTCCGCCTTCCACAGCGACTCTTGTTCAATGTTGACGTGTACCCGTTGTCATTCACGTACTTTCACATTGTTCAAATTTCTTCTTTACAAGGAGGATTTCTGTTGATTTTATCTAATTTCCTCCTGCCTGACATAGTATGTTATGCCACAGTGTCGGCATATCTGAAACCACAAATGCCCTTTATATGGCGACAAATGTTGACCCAACCTCTTGTTGCCTCGTGCCATGCTTCATCATATAACACGATTAGATTAAATGCGGGATTTAAATTGCCAACTCAAATCATGCCTTTATTAATTAAATGTAGAATCCACCATCTTATTGGAATAAGATTGGAGTCTAATTGGCATAAAACTATTGTCAATAATCTTATTGTTCAGTTTATCACATTTTAAATGTGATTGATTAAACTTCTCCAATTTCTTCTATGCAGTGCCACCCCCCTAGTTCAACTAACATTATTTCACATTTTCTACATATTTAGTGGTGTTGTTGTTTCTAATAAAGATGATCAATTCTGTTTATTTACCAGGTTTTGTTTTTCGTGTTGGATTTTTTTTTTTTTTTTTTTTTTTTTTTAATTTTTCTTTTTTTATATAATGATCAAAATGGCATTGAACTCACAAAATATTAAACAAGGCGGTTCTGGGGAATGAAAAGAGAGCGCTTGAACAGATAACACAAGTATCAGCGGTAATTAACATCAAATTGCATTAATTGTGAGCAAACTTTGAAGGAAGTAGTCCATTGACATGGGTTTGCATAATCTAAATCGCTTATTTCTTCTTCAAACACTGAACCGATCGAGTCATGCTTACTAAAATGTTAACAAGTATTTGTGGTTTAAGAGTCTTTTTAAATTTCTCAAATGTGATACTTACTTTTGAAGTTTATGGTCGCCCTATAGTTAGGGTGTAATTCTTCTTCTGAGACACCCCTTATATCCACATACAATTTCAAGTTGTTTCAATCAATTTGCATGGTGAAATTGTGGTTTTGGAAAGCGAATATTGCAAGGTTACACCCCCCCCGCACACCACCCCCGGACAGATTGATATAGAACTCTACATAACACTTTATGCTTACTTCAAACAAACTTAACCCTCCAATGTTTTACTTTTTAAAACCGTTGCTCATACCTATTAAGCATTAGTTTCAAATTGTTTTCTATCAAAATTTGCAATGGGAAATGTGTTTTTGCTAAGGCGAACATCGCAAAGGTTTCGCGCTTTGCGCGGGAGGGGGTCACCCCTCCGCAACCCACCACCCCCAAGATGATATAGGCATCTCTACATGAACACCTTAATCTACTTCAAACAAAACTTAACATAACCATCAACTATGTTTACTTTTTAAAAAACCGTCATCCTAGATACCGTGAAAGGATGTTTTTGAAAGATTAAGATTATGGACTCATAAACACAACTTACACAAGAAGTGGGAATAATTCCCGACCTGGCTGGCGACCTGGGAATAACTTTTGGAACAAATTTTCACCAGCGTGCCCTAGGCCTACATGAATAAAATGACCAAATGTCAATGATTTACAGCATCTTGCTCGGTTAATTTACGCATACATTAACGTAGTGGCATGGTTTCAATGTTTACTGAAGGACTTCCGGCCCCTTGCTTAAGGTATATAAATCAGCTAGATGCCTAAAATCCCCGTTTAGGGTATAAAATTTTGGACGTGTAACCTGTTAGGGTGTCCCTTTTTCACTGGGAGATTTAAATCCTTTGTTTGGGTGCTTTTGCAACAGTAAATTATCGCGGATGGTGTACATGTTTCAACGTAATTGTAAGTGACCCCCCCCCCCCCCCCGGGCCGAATACATTGTCCAAATAATTGGAGAATAAATCATACAATGCAGTGTGGAAAAAAAATAGCAAGTTTTGTTGGTTTCTAAGGACAGCCTTAATCAGGCTCAGTAAGATGTCATCGCACGTGATACTGGGCAGTGCCATATTAAGCCCCTTGAGCGCAGCCATCCAATATTAAATAAAGAGCGCCCCCCCCAATAATTTAAAAGTTGTTGAGATTTTTTCAAAGCTCAAACTTCACTATGTGTCCATAAGATGAATTTTGTAATTAGAATCAAGTAATATCGGATCATGATAATATTGACGGCCACTATAAGCGTCTTCCCATATTTCAAGCCCATCCATTAGCTGTTCCATTGGTTCTGCAAGTCAAGTAGGATCAGTTTCGTTAAATTGTGCTATTAACATAAGGCCAGACATAAATTCCTTTTCCCACTTGCTGCTAGTGAAGATAGGATCGGGGATCTTCAAATCTCACAGAATCCCTGCATTTATGATGCATGCACAATGTTTGAGCATTACGTTCACAGTAAATTGGGGGCCACTCTTCAAAAAATGTGCTAATGATTACTTTAAGGCAACAGTTTAAGATGGATAAAAACTCTTTTTATGTCAATCTGGAGACAGGCATTGATCATGAATGTAAACTAAAGATGTTACAAGTAACAAAATTCTTGATTACTATTAACTCACTAGGTGATCAGAGAGTAGAAGGCAAACGTTAGTTGAAGCCAGAGGGTAGTTTGAACCCTCCCACAATGCATTGGTAATGTGCCTATACCTGTACTGTACTAAACACATGTGCAGTCTTCTTCTTATCGTGTCCAAACCCTGTGGTTCTCAATATGATCCAGCCAGAGATGGGGTCAACCGTCTGGCTGCTTCACTTGAATTCAACGCAGGAGGTCCTTTGTTGTGCATTGTTCTCCAGCAGTGGGCAACCAAGAGGTGTTTTCCACATTTGTCTGTGGTGCTGTTCCACACCCACAG
>JAMKCH010022873.1:0-21158 GCA_023653785.1 Ophioderma brevispina
GTAGCGGTAAATCACATTTTCCATAGGTTCGTGGTAAATAATGTAAAATTTGTTGAGCAAAAGGTACTTTTGTAAAGTCTTTTTTCTAAAAAACGATATGGTGAGCCATGTTTTTTATTTCAGATTTGTTATCAGCACATATGAATGTACTATAATCAAATTTTAAGAATGTGACGGAAGCCCATTTAAATCATGATGCCAACACCTTAAGGCGACTCTCTTAACCCAAAATGTGTTTTAAATGTGGCTATATAAGCGACATGTAGAGAGTACATAAATCAATCCAATCAGTGAGCTCAATGTGTTAAATTTGCGCGCGTATGGGGTGACATTCCCTAAACGGCACCCGAATACAACTTCTGTTAAACAGAGTGTCTCTGGTATTGCTATTGTGCTGGGTAGACCAGAATGTCCGCCGGTTGCTTCATTCATCTATATAATACCATCTGTTGTGTAGCCAATCCATTGTATAGAGATCGCGATATCCGTACAGTTGGGCCATTGTATTCTAGTATCACTTATTCTTGTCTCTCATCAAAACCACAAGTTGTTTTTTTTCTTAAAACTTGGTTGTGGAAACAGGCATCTTTAAAACAGTCAATATTTCAACAAGAACAGAACTGATCAGCTTTGGCCATTATTATTAAGTATATTCAATCATCCTCAGATGCGCATTACAATTATCTATAATATGAAAACCTAATTTCATATTTTTTAAATACATGAAAGAAAACGCTTTCATCTGCACCTAATCCAGTTTTACCACTGTTGTCTAATAGCTGCAGTAAATCCCAATGGCACTTGAATTCTATTTAATTTCAAATAATCTTACCTTGATACCCACAAGGAATTCTTGTTATCTTTTTATTGCAATATTTGTTATTTTGCAATTTTGGAATAATGTGTAAATTGGTAATATCTACTGCAAAAAGAAGGATTCATTCTAAAAAAAGTGTGACGACAGGGCGAACTCCGCAAAGAGTATAAAAGGGAAATTTAACACCTTTCGAGGATGTTTTTTTTTTTAATTTTACCCTTCAATAAATTACAAAATGATAATAAGAAAATTCACATAATATTTGCCTTTCTTGTGAAGATGAAACTCTCACTCTTTTCACTCTTTTCACAGTTCGACATGTATTACTCTTTGCATTCACACAGTTATGATTTCCAATGTTTATAAGCTTTAAAATGATATAAAAAATTTTTTTAAAACTTCTGATTTCTTTGACTCTAAAATTTGTTACTTTTGTTTCCTTTGATTTACTCTTTTCCTGGACTTAAAATGCCATATCTCCAATGGCTTGTAATATTAGGTTGATGAGTTCTTATTCATCGGTCTATTACAACCACGGCTACTGGAGCTTAGTAATTGCGGATCTTATTGAGGATTAGCAATTGATTTAATAATTTTGATGTATTTAAAATTTATAATTCGTTTGTTGGTTGGTGAAAACATTGCGATCTTGAAAAAAACTTCTTTCAAAGGACAAAACGCTAAAATTAGGGATTACTTTTTCTTCAAAAATGAGAATGTTTAAAGTGACAGAAATAAGGACGATGTGACATAATTTGAGCGCTTTAGACCCGTTTACTGTTGAAAATGAATTCTGCAAGTACTTGCCTGTCGGGGCACCTTGTAAATCGTTTAAATAGGCAATTCGGAAAGAATAAGGATATCTTAAATATAAGGTTAAATGATTATTCAGATAATATACTATTCATTTTCTATTCGTTTAAGGAAACTTCGATAATACAATATAAAAGACTAATTACATTAGTTTGTGAAATTTATTCAATTTAAGCACATATGGGATTTGTTACATCTCGGCGGCATTGGCAGAAAATTGGACCAATAATATCATATGCTATGGTCCAGAACAAAATCAAGAACGACCAATCCCGCTTCCAATGTAAATCACAACGGACGTACGCAAGGGCTACAAAATGGGAGACAAAATGGCGTATTGTTGGCGTTTACTATTCATTTACTAAAATGTTTTCAACTTCAAATTAATCGATATAAGTATTTTATTAAATATTTTTTCCCTCAAATCAACGAATTTACAAAGACCCAAGTTTAATAATATTATTAGAGTGATTGAATTAAGGTCAAAATTATTTGTATTGTGTTTAACATGAAATGGTATTTATGCTGTATTACAACAAAGTGATATCAGTTCCGAAGGGTTCTCTTCGGCCCTTTTTTCAACTCCATGGGCCAGACAAATGACGATACTGACCAAAATACACATCCTACTCTCGAATTCGATATAAACACGTTCCGAAGTTCTGAGTAACTAAGGGAACAAATCAAAAAGTCGATATTAGTGATAAGATCCTATAAACATAAAAACTAGTTCGTTAGAAGGCTGAGCCCTTCCCCGTGCTCGAAGGCAAAAAGAAAAATATTGAATTTAAAAGTAATTTTGCCTAATATCCCAGGATTAATATCGGACCGAGTTGGTGGTGGAGGTCATGGGATGTCTTTGGTAAACATATGGTTGGTATTCTGAAAGGGAGTCTAACTTTAGACCCAGGTTTATGAAAACCAGGGTTAGTCCTACATGAATGGAACCTGTTGCCTTCCAACAACTCTACAATGTGCTGTAATGGGTGAGAAAAGTCTCATGGATAGGCCAGAACGTCCCATCCATGAGGAATTTTTTTCACCTTTTACATTAACTTTCAGTATTTGGAAAGGAAAAAAAAGGTCCACTCATGTAGACTAACCTGGATTAATCGCGGTCTAAAATTAGACTCATGTTCAGAATACCAGCCTTGAAGAATTGTGGTTGCGGCAATAGTATGCTCTATAGCATATATGCTATAAACTTACGAATAAGAAAAAGAATAGTTAAATATTTTGAAAATCTTAAACAGTAAAAGTGATAGCAGAACATTTACCAACAATTATACGTGGTTTTATAGCATTCATGAACATTTTTTCGCAATGATTTGAAATTCTTTTTTCAAAATCAGTTATTTGTTTCTCTGTTAGAGAATATTGTTATTCTTGTTTCCCACTGTCAATTTCCATTCTTACATGTTCATTTTTCCGGGATTTTTAGCCAAATACGGAATCAGAAAATGTAGTGAATATCTTTAGGTAAGGCAGACTTCATCAACGTGTATCGTATCCCTATCGTCCCTTAATCGCTTCAAAACCCACTTGACCGTGGCAAAAACTCTAGTATTTTGCCACTGATGATGTTGTTCTCAGATTTTTACTGACGTAATCGACATATTATACCCCTTAACGAAACTTGTTACGTTAGGTTTGGTCCATAAGGTGTTAAGTTTTAAAGGAAAGTAGTCTTTGGGGTGAATTTCTAACTCATGTAAGTAAAATTCAATGTTTAAAATAGCCTTAACACTGAAATGGGCCAGTGGACACGTTTTCACTTTGTTCGGTTCCATAGCACGTTAGTATGGGTAATTTCCGTAAGATGACACATCTGACTACTTTTTTTCTGACACAAATTATGGAATTCGGAAACCTTAACGGATAAAAGTGTGGTTAAGTTCCGTGGAAGGGTTCCGAATCCAACTTGGTCAGAAAAAAAGTGTGTCAGATGGGTCAGGTACGAAAACACCCCGTATTAGTATGTTATCATCGTGGAAACAAAATAACATTACAGTAATAACAAGTACAATGCCCTAGAGAAAATCCTATTACAAAAAATACATTCTGAAAACAGGGACACGATAATTACTGTGTAGTTTGTTCAACAATATAAACAGAAATATATATAAAGTTTATATACAAAACTGTATTACATGCAAGTAACTGCATAGCAAGAAACACTACCAGAATATACAAACACAACAAAGTACTTTTAATGGTATCAAGAATATAACAGTATTTTTCTCAATTTTATGTGGTTAAGTGGAAGAAGAAGAAGAAGAGAAAGAACGGAAAGCAGATAACAGATTGATAGAAATAGCCCAGAAGAAAACACACACCAGACCACCCTCCAGACCGCACGAATCACAACGCATTTTCGCAAGGACACATACACAAACAAAACATTTTTCCCCGCATATGTACAAGTGGATTAAGAGCTGATAAGCGTGGAAACTTTTTTTACTATTAATAATATAATCTATGTACAAAAATATCAGAGCATCTTCTCAATGTATGATTTAAGAGTAACTAAAATCGGCGTAATTTTGATGTTAAAAAACATTAATAAAGTATTGAAGTTTTTAAAAGCAATATATTGTTATGAATAGATATATGAATTGCCACAATTCGAGATTTCCTTGATGTTTCCCAGAAAAAAAAAAGGATTTTATAAGCAAATCCAAAAACGACATAACAAATAAAGTGTGGATGCGGTCACGAGCTATTTCAAAATATGCGATTCAATAAACGTCGTGGCATTCATGTAAAACTGGTTTGGGCAAATACATGTTAGGTAATATGAGGTGCCCGCCGATGCCGAATTCAAAGGTTACCACACTCAATTATAAGGTTTGACAAAATATAAAGGGCAGGTTTCAGACAAGGTCCATATTGAAAGTGTTCTGATTGCTGCTTATATTGTATATCAATAGTTTTGTCATTCGAGGACCTAAAATGTATAATTTGGCACTCAAAATTCGAGTTTGGTTAGGCTACATCATAAAAATATGTTCAAAGTCTTATGGGGGTAAATGACCCAAATATAATCATTAAGCGCAGACATTAACAAGCTCAGATTCACAGAGGTGTGCATAGTCTTGGGGATTAATCATTAATCATTAAAGAGCACTGGCACATTTGAAAAATCGTGCGCCCTCAAGATTGTCAAAATCGATTTTTTGCATGGTTGTAAAAGATTTTATATACAAAAGCCTCCACCCGAAACATTAGCAAATCAGCTTCTATGGGTAAAACAGACAGATTTTTTATAATTTAGCGTCGCCGGCGGACGTTAAATTCAGCAGCGACGAAAATGGCTTTAAACAAACCAAGAAACACGCACCCGTTGCATGTTTCCCTCACGCTATGCACATGTGGGACCGGTCTATAACCTTGTGGTTTTAATATCAGTGAGTACGAGTGTCAAAAATATTCATGTATGTTTAATATACACATTTGTTATAAAGTATGGAAAACTCAAAAAGGTGGCCTACACATTACATTAATTACCTGGAGGCTTTATCCTTCATATCAATGTCCCTATCTGTTGGGGGAGGTTTTAAATTTTTATGTGTAAAATATATCTTGTTCTTCCAAGGCCTAGATATCATTTGAGAGCAAATTGAAGAAATTTCATATTTTGTGAAAATGTGCCAGTGCCGCTTTTTAAAGAACATTCTCAACTTGCCATGGGTAGATAGGGAGATAATATTTTCTGTTTTAGTACGACTAGGCGAGAGATTTGGAATGTTGGTTAAGGAACATCGGATCATTCTGAAACAAGACTTCGAACAATCATTCGATTGTTACAATGTACTCTATTATGTTGTGTAGGTTTTAATCACCTGAAACATGTATAAATTTTGACCTTCTCATTACCTAGTTCCTCTTGCACTTTGTATGTGACAAGCATATTTTTGAATTTATCTTGAAAGTTAAAAAAAAAACTTGTTTGCCCACCTTTTAACACGAAATGCCTTCAACATTCACCACCATTTGTGAAATCTTGATGAACTAGTCTCTATAGCCGAGACCCAGACCACAAATTGGCATATAAGGGGCCGTTCACAAATATTTGTTAGGGCCTGATGTGAAAAGGGGACTGCTGGAGAGACGTCCCCAGTTAGGAGCCCTTGAAAAAAAAAACGCTAATTTTGAAGTAGAGTAGACTAATTGCGTGGGGGTGTGAAAAAATGAGGTTCGAGGGGAGTGTTAACAGTCCCCGTTGAAAAGGCACCTGAACAAAAACGTGAAAGTAAAATGCCCATTGTTTTATTAAAAAAAAAATCAATATCTCCCCCCCCCCCCCCCCCCCCCCCCCATTTTTATATCTTAGATTGGTGTGTGATTTATTTAACAACTCTTGTGAAGCGAAGCTGCATTATTGATCTAATACAATGTGAATGTTTTCAAAAATCCAAAAGCAAATAGTAGAACGATACTATACTGATAACGTTAATCCAATTGGATTAATTTGGTTTAATAATGTCATGTTAAAACAACCCAAACACCCCAGCGTTTTTACAATCAAAACTACTTGAATATTAATCATTCTTTGACTACCCTGGAAATACCATAAAAACGATAAGCAAAATAATACATGTTTTTAGCAATGCAAATAGCCATTCCAATGTAAACTTACTTAGTAGAATAAAAAAAAAAACATGGTGCTAAACTATACAAATAGTCCCCATGGCACATTTTTACATTATGGACATGCGTTGTTGAGATTTGTCCTTACCTTGTGCTTCTGGAGCATAAAAAAGATCGATGCACAGAACAATCGTCGACGAAATCTCCAAACGTGCTTTATTACACTTAGACATGTTAGACGGGCACAGTAATTACATAATACATTGCTTCGAAAAATTAATACAAAAATATATATGGCAAATCCGTTTATAGCCACTATATAATGCAACGTAATGAATGGTACCATTATCTTGGATATGTCAACTCGATTTTCGATTACACTTAGACAGAAAAAAGTAAAACCATATAATACAGGCTTCGATAGGTTTACTGCAAAAATGTCATGGCAAATCGTAGATATATAAATGCAACGCCTGCTGGTACCATTATACCCAAAAACGACATTCGAGAAATAGGTCTTAGATGTCGCATGACGTATTTTTCGTCTATAGTGAAAAAAAAAGCAATAATAAAAAAACATTGCTTCGGAAAAGTACTGCAACACAAATCCCATGGCAAATCTATAGCATTATAATGCAGTTGTAATATTGGTACCATTATACCGGCACTTATTATACCAATTGACATTAAGGAACAAGGGTCTAGTCAAATACTCATTTTCAATCTAACACTTTTTTGACGGAAAAAGTAATGACATAAAGTACCACATGCTTGATAAATTACTGCAAAATGGTTTCAAAATGGTAGCCATTACTGCAAAGCATTGATACCAAAGGTCTTCTTGGATATGTCAAGTACGTATTGCAAGAAGATCGGATGCGAACAACAAATAAGAAATGTAAAGGTGCCATTGTGATCTTAGCAACTTAGGCAAAAACAAAACTATTTGTATTGGAGTAAACCGCCGACCCTAAAATTCAGCCCGACCCTAGACTTTTTTTTTTAAATCGAGGAAAATCGTCAGGAAAAAAAAGGGAAAACGAAAAAAGAAAAACGTCAAGCAAGTTTTTGCAGAATACGATGTAGGTGCTTCTCCAGAGTTCAAACTGAGTGTTGTAATGTTGTGTGATTATTAGCTTGCATGGTCACATTTAAAACACAGGAGAAAGTGAAGTTTAAAAAAAAATCCGCCCCGCCCTACCCTATTTTGCACTGGCCCGTTTACTCCCATACAACATTTTTTTGGCCTAGGAAGTGGGACGAGACTATAGATTTCGAAATGTCCCTTTGCTTTTATTGTAAACCTGTAGATTATATCACCAAGATGAGCATTTTGTTTACCGTTTCAATTTCAGTCTGGTTGATTTGGACAACACTTCGAAAAAATACTGGCAATTCAACATCACAGTCCACAAACTATAAGAAATTTAAATTTTAACATAATGTCAACTCAATAGCTAAGTACCAAAGGCAGTTCCATATAGAAATTCTGAATTTAAATGTGATTCAAACGTCTATTGGAGGTACTTTGGCACTCATCAAAATAAACTGAAAATCCTACGGATAATTATTAATACTGTTTGCAAATGTCCATGGAATTATTGGTCACTCGTAAACTAAACTCAAAAACTATACTGCTGCTGGTATTGCAATCCACGAAACAAAATGTAATCATAATATAGTTTATAACGAGTAAATAAACACATTTTTGTTAGCTATGACAAAATAACTGTACATAGGGATGGATACAAAATAACAAAACAAAAGGCGACCGTTTGTTTTTATAACAGCAAATATGATAGAAAAACTAGAGAGCAGCACTGATCTCTATACACATGATACAGTGGATTGGTATCTGGACTCCGTATTGAAGCTAATGGCGACATTATTGGTGAACCCAAAAGAGCCCAAGCAGGAGTAAGAGCCGGTCATTTACACAATATGACATGTCTCCTAAAACAGGCACCCGAGATCCAACTTCTGTTAAACAGGTTGTCTCAGGAAATGCTCTTGTGTTGGGGTTTATATTAATTGTCCGCGGGTTGCGTCATCAATAATATACATGTCAGTTACTGTTATGTAGCCAATCCATTTGTATAGAGCAGAGGGGAGCAGAGAGCAGCCACATGTTTTACTGAGTCCAACCAAGATTTTAGAAACAAATCATAGCATCGAAGTAGGAATTGACAATATTTTCTTTTATACTCCTCTAATACATTACATTGCAAATTCCGTTTCCGGTGAGCTTGATCTAGAGTTAATTTACAATGCATCACATATCACGAAATTTCCCAAAGGATTATGGAAAAGTGAATTGATGTCATAGGAAAAATACAAATGAATATTGTACAGTGTGTAAGAGGAAACAAAATACTAACTGATATAAAGGAAAACTATAAATAAATAAAATAGCATAAACAAACCATAATATCATAGTACAATTGTGTCAACCAACACGCGGCAAAGGTCAGTTTTGTTTAACACAAAAATTTCTGCTATGCAGTTTTTAATTTAAAAACGGTTTTTCCTGTCATCAGAACTCATTTTAGAAATTATTTTTGCAGCTAGAAGTTAACGAAAGTTCTCGTAACCAAATAAATAAATTGAGACAGTTTACAAAATAGCTATCTATCAAATTCTGACGTTTAAGCTGTGGCATTTTGTTGATCTTAGGGAGGGGTATTATTTACGCTGAGGGGGGGAGGGATGGAGGATTTGAGGGGGGGGGGAACCCGAAAAAATTTTTGTAAGAGAGAGGGGGGTAAGTGAAAATTTTCATCAACGCTAGAGGGGGGGAACATGAACGTTTTAAATGGGAAAATCGATGATCAAGGCGGTGAACGTGAAATTTTTCATTCAACGTAGAGGGGGAACATGAACTTTTAAATGGGAAAGTCAGCATGATCCAAAGGGGGAAACGTGAAATTTTTGAACTGAAGGAGGGGGGGGGGGAACGCGAAAATTTGCCGAAAAAAAGTTGAAATTCCCCTCCATCCCCCCCGGCATAATAATGACCCCGCTCCCTAGCAGCCTTCCTTTTTGCTTATCCTCCAGGAACGACTTTTTGTATTTGGCTAATATTCATTAAATAACCATGAAGCATCTTCTCAATCTCTTCAGCCTGTTGCTGACAGGCTAAAAACCACTCATCATTGGTCGTGACCAATTGCAAGCTGACATATGTTCACAAAAAGCTCAGTCGTACAGAGGTCCGTAAGTGAAATAGATGCTATGTGATACCTGTGTGCTCTGACTTGTATTTATTAATTAGGATGAGATTCGTAATTTATATTTCCTGAGTCAGGTGCTTTGAAATGGTTTTTCAGGCGGACTGTGTTGCCCTGAAGAACCATTGAAAGAGCCAATGACCAAAGATTTGGCCATATAAGCCCTTGCTATACTTCAGTCGCAGCGAGCGATTGGCGGCGCAAATCGGACCCAAGATGAAGGGTACGCATGCTTCACGCACCCCGCACAAGGGGGGGGGGGGGGGAGAAAGAAAGAAATCGTGCTGCGACTAGAAGTATATCATGGGCTTTCTAGTGTGGTCTGATGGAATTTCTGACAAAATTTCAGCTATTGCACTCACGACCGTTCTGCATTCATATGGCCAGGTAATTCTTTGACGTGGTTCGGGTATGTTGGTTCATATTGTCCCATCGGCCACTGTGTCGTAATTTCTATGGGACAGAAAGAACGTCTTCCTAATTTTCTTGCACAAAGACGACCGATTGTACACGTAAAATTCGGTACACACCTTCGGCAAGCCATAAAGGCCATAATGTATGCTGCAACGCGTTGCGAGAAGAAAAGTAGCAACGCGTGCGACATTCGGCAACGCGTTGCCGAATTACAGCAACGCGTTGCGGTGTCGGCCAATCAAAATCATGATTTCTGTGACGTATTTCAAAAATTAGACCCACAACGCGTGCTAGATACTTGCCACACGCGTTGCAAACCTCACAACGCGTTGCGAGAGTCACAACGAGTTGCAAAGCTTCACAACGCGTTAACGTATTGCCGCAACATAACGTATTGCCGCAAAACGCGTGTGAGAAATTCACAACGCGTTGCAAGCTTCACAACGCGTTCTAATGTCCCCCAATATCCCTAAGTGGTCATAACGTATTGCCGCAAACGCGGTTTGAGAAAGTCACAACGCGTTGGGCATTTAGGCAAGTCGTTGCGACATTTCGGACGCGTTGCGACATTCGCAACGCGTTTGCCCGTGTCGGCCAATCAAAATCATGAATTTCTGTGACTTATTTCAAAAATATAATCCTCACAACGCGTTGCGACTTCACACAACGCTTGTCAAACCTTCACAAAACGCGTTTGTGAAAGTTTCAACCGTTGTGAAGCGCGCAACGCGTTGTGAGGGCTTGCAACGCGTTTTGAAGCCATAAGGTCATAAACGTATTGCCGCAACGCGTTGCGGTTCTATTTTTTTTTTTGAATACTTCACAGAAATTCATGATTTTGATTGGCCGACGGCGCACGCGTTGCCGAAATGTCGCAACGCGTTGCTACTTCTCACAACGCGTTGCGGCATTTCGGCAACGCGTTGCGACATTTCGCACGCGTTGCGACAGACCATTTCAGCAACACTTTGCCGGTCGGCCAATCAAAATCAGAATTTTCGGTGACGTATTTCAAAAATTAACCAAAACGCGTTGCTCGATTTGGCAACGCAGTTGCAAACCTCCAACAACGCGTTGCGAGCTTCAACAAACCGCGTTGCAAGTTCAAAACGCGTTGCTAATGTCCACAAGCCTAAGGGTCATAACGTTTTTTTTTTGCCGCACCGAGTTTGAGAACGTCACAACGCGTTGTGACATTTCGGAAACGCGTTGCGGAATGCGGCAACGCGTGCGGGGAAAATTTTCAGCAACACGTTGCCGTGTCGGCCATCAAAATCATGAATTTCGGACGTTATTTAAAAATATAAATCTCACAACGCGTTGCGACCGTCACCACGCTTGCAACCTTCACAACGCCGTTGTGAATTTACAACGCGTTGTGAAGCGCGCACCGCGTTGTGATTGGCTTGCAACGCGTTTTTGAAACCATAAGGGTCATAACTTATTGCCGCAACCCGTTGCGGGTTCTTTTTTTAATTACTTCACAGAAATTCATGATTTTGATTGGCCGACGCCGCAACGCGGTTTGCCGAAGTCGCAACGCGTTTGCTACTTCTCACAACCGCTTTGCGGCAATACGTTATGTACCCGTATGGCTTTTTGGACCTTCGCAACCGCGTTGTAAGTCTGCAATGCGTTGTGAATCTCGCAACGCGTTGTGAAGGCCTTGCAACCGTTGTGAGGTTCCACACTCGTTGCTATAAGAAAAAAAATACTTTGCAACGCGTTGTTGAGTCCATTTTTTTTTTGAAATACGTCACAGAAATTCATGATTTTGATTGGCCTACAAAACCTGGCAACGCGTGCTGAAATGCCGCAACGCGTTGATACTTTCTCACACGCGTTTGCTGAATACGTTAGCCTTTAGAGCTTGCCATACACACGCAATACTTACGCCAACGGTTCATCCATGGTCATGACTCGCCAAATTAGTCGTTCACACCAATTCATGACATAAGTCACAACTGGACACAGCATAAATTGGGGTCATGATATCAAATGCTCTCTGTGAACACGTTTTTCAGCTTCATGAGCCACCCTTTCAACGAATAATGTCCACCACCTACTTAGGGCCTACACTTCATTGGCATCACGAACTTGGCTAATGCTTACGAGAGATGTATGCGGGTAGATGTATGAAGAACATGAACGCTGAAGTTCTCCGAATGCTGCTGTAAAACCTGACGAGCCAAGACTGCCTGTATCAAAAACGAAATATATATAATTTTTACAAACATGGTTCAAAATAGACATATTTCAAAAAAGTCATTTCACATCATATTGTCGTATGAGTGTAGTAAAGTTTTTGGCGAAATTGAGCTGTTAATGTGTTATTAAAACTAGGTCAATACGCCTTATTTGATATATATTTCAAGTGATAGTCTCAATTTATTGCCAAGGTATAAAACTAATTAAAATGTAGTTACGACTTTGTTGCACTCAACGGGAAAATCACGTGTATAATTACACTACCTTAATTAGTTAATTATTCCCTGCTGGACCTAACAGTGGAAAATAAAATATTCATAATATATTTGAAATCCCAAACAGAATCCGTGTAATAATCATTTCCATTCAACCTTACTACTGAAATGAAACGCAAAATTGTTTCCCTCATGAAGAAATTAGTACGGCATGTGCGCACCCCACACAACAATGGCTCTAATGGCTGTTCACGCTATTAATAGACTATGGGACATGCTCTTCTATGCTGTTGTTTGGTTGTCTCCATCGGGGGGCTAGGGGAAACCAAGTGTAATTCACAATAAATTATTAAAATCATATAACCGTCTGTTCCCAAAAAAACTGGCAACATTTTGAAAAGAATAAATGTCACATCAATTTCATTCCCCAATATCAGGGACCAAATGGATACGCATAGATTTCAGCAAACAATGGAGTAAAAAGAATTCAATCACCGGCCCGGTATGCGTTGTAGAAAAAAACTTCAGATTCCCTTTCATCGGGAGTGCAGGGCCCGTTGTTATGTTGTCGCGCAGCTGAATAGATCAAGCTGACCGCTCTCAAATTTAGACTGAGTACTTAGACTGAGTAGTGCGTGTTCAATTAACTTTGGCATATTTTTCATCATTTATAGAAAAGGAAGAAACAATGAAACAAAACATAATGAGAGAATGTTGCTGGGCATGCAAGCTTTGACCTAACAACTTCGTGCAGAACCAAATCCGTAAACTTATTGCTAACTTCAGTTCTATTCAATTACCGCGTTTCGAAGAACAGTTAGTGTCAACGACCATATGATAATGTACACTGGTTAGGTATTGTGAGAGATGGCCGTGTTATTTGGCACTCAACCCGAATCGTGGAGGTGCTATAACACCTGGCTATAATGGCCCCACATACTGGGGCCATTGTAATATCTTTTAGTCATGGTTGCTGAATTTACATTTGGGTTCCTTAGACCCCTCGATGGGGACAACTAGAATTAGTTATACAGTTGTTATTTGGTCCACGCCCATATCTAATTGAAGCTTTATTGAGTGTACACCTTAGACTATTCAGATGTGTAGACCAATGTGTACCATAATGTACAGTGTGTTAATGTATAAATATTTTCTGCTGATGATGTCATTTTCATTAGTTCTTTTTTAAAGAATACCAGCATTTAACTGCACAATATCTCTTAATTTCTGTAACAGTTTTAATTTGAATATAAGGTTCTTATTGTATTCAGCTATCGTTAATTCAGCTTATGAGTTTTGCGTACACTATGGATCAGCAGGAAACAACCATATGCAATTCCATATCGCAAGATTCTCCGCAATGAATATTCTTATCATCGGTTTGTAGAATGCCAATCTTATTTAAAGTTTGCACAATAGTTTATGGTTTTATTCCTCTTTCTACAGATGTGGGCACACAAAACGAATGAAACGAACGTAAAAAAGATCGGAAAGTGTCCAATAATTGATCATTGTCTGCAAGGTATAGTTTAATTCATTACATAATAGAAATATATTGAATTATTTTTTCGTTTCGTCAGTTTGCGATTGTTATAAAAGTGGTCTATCTGCAATAGTAGAAGAGACTTAAATCTTTCTAAACACACAATAGAATATTCCTTTTGCTCTGTTCAAAAGTATCGTTTTCCTGTTCACTTCCTGATAACCCTTTTATCTTATGCGCACTTTCGACTTCCGTCCAAAACAGAAGCGTAATGGCTACACCTGTCTTGACATAGCTCGATACTAAGTTTGAATTGGAATCCAATGAAGGGAAGAATAGAATTAAAACACAAAAACACAGCTTAAACCGTGATAAAGAGTATATGTGAGAAAATCAAATGGTGATTAGAGGCGATATAATGTCATTTGAGTTTATAAAAACTTATACGATTCGCGGATTCTTTGTCGGATCTATGAAAGATCCCTGCGTGCCAAGCTTGGGAAAAGCAGCTCGTCAACTATTAAGAAAAAAATGCCAAAACAATGTGTTACAAGTAAAAGGGTAAAATGCGAAACAAACTATTCCATATACTGGTAGCTATAGATATTAGTTCCTTTGGAGAGCCACAGATCTAAAATTCGATAAATATATTTAAATACCAACTTTTTTTAATCATGTAGTCGTTTTACGCTTTAATCTAATGATTCACATTCAAATGCACAACGCGTCAGTGAAGCAAACCACTTCCTGAAGTGATGATAGGTATGTGTATGGTGTAAAAGCCGGTGATAATGGTAGGAAGTAATATTTAATATTCCTTCCCTGGAGATGACCAGCGCACTCACAATTGCTGAAAAAACCAGACCGGACCCGAACCGGCAACCTCCGTATTACTAGCACAGTAATGCGTAATAAAACGTCAGGTTCCTGCACTCCTAGGTTGGTCGTTGGTATAGATGTTGAACAAGAGAGGTGCAAGCACACTCCTTGTGATAGTCCATTCTTGAGCCTATGCCATCGGCTCTTCTTCCCTCCCAGCTGAACAAAGAACATCCTGTTTGCCAGCAATCCTCTGATAAGCTCAGTCAAGCGGATGTCCTTGGTGATTTCCAGACTCTTATGGAGTAGGCATCTGTGATTAACAGTGTCGTAGGCTGCTGATAGGTCGACGAACACAGCTCCGGTTACCATACCCTTCTCGAAACCATCCTCAATGTGTTGAGTTAGGTTGAGTACTTGGCTTGTTGTTGATTTGCCTGGCCGGAAACCTGCTTGTTCTGGTATGAGGTGTTCGTCTAGGTGCGATACGCTTGAGCAGGAGACGTTCAAAGAGCTTGAAGGTATGGCTGAGGAGTGATATTGGTATATAGCTCTTGGCGATTGGATGGATCTTTCCCAGGCTTTAACAGTGCCATAACACGTGCTTTAATCTTTGGGAACCTGTGGAAAATAAGGTAGAAAATTGTAGAGCTCAAGAGCCATTCCTTTGCTACTGGACTGAAATTTTTCAGCTGCTCAGTTGAGATGTTGTCAAGGCCTACTGCTTTTCCTGATTGAAGTTTAGCAATACCGGATTCCAATTCGTCCATGTTGAAGGGGCGAGTGAAACCAGGGTCGCCACTAAACCTCTTACGGTCTAGTTTGATCTTCTTGGGCTTCTTGCTGCACTTGTCATTTAAAAGCAGTTGGTGGGCATCTTGGTTGGGTGTGACGTTTGGCTGCTGTGGAGGTTCTGTTGGATCCCCTCGGAGCTTTCGGATGGTAGACCGTGCTTTCTTGCTGTTATGGGTCATATCGGTGGATTCAATTAAAGTAGCCAGGTTTTGATCTTTTCCTGGGAGATCCTCTCCGAAGCTTCCTCACCTTTAGCAGTTGTTTCAGCCGAAAAAGGATCAGCTTCAAACATGGTTCAGCTTCAAACATTTCATTATCATGCTAAAAATTCCTAAGTACACTTTGTGGGCGAAAATGAGCGTCAAAGTCAGGTTTTTTATATGTTAGAATAGGATTGTTATGGGATCACATGACCCTATTGAGGTGAAATTTCCAAAAACTGGTGCATTGTGGGATTGACTCAAAACACCATCTGCACGCACGCACACACACACACGCACATCACATTATTAGTGTCACTGAAATGAACCAGCGTCTTAGACAATTGTCTTAAACTGTGTTTCGATGACGGGCTGTCTTTAATGGAATGAAGCGCAATACTAAATTATGCTTATTTCGTATTATGTTAATTAGGGTGACGAGCTGTCTCTAAGACTTAATACATATTAATTAGCTTATGGGGACTTAGGATTTCTTTGAAACGTTCCCCACAGGAAAAAAGTTCCCAAAAGGCTGAAATCATCCCCACAAGGTATTGAGTATCCGTAACCCCACCCCACACACACACACTATAATTTATAAAGTAAGCTATCAAATGCGAAATAAAATGCCTTGAAAATGAAGTAAGAAGGGCCGTGAAAAAGACTGACATATTTTTTTCTCGTGGACCTTTTACTAAAAATTTTCCAAAATTTAAATCTCAATCTTTAAGAAAACAAGTCAGCACCGCATTCCCATAATACCTATGTATACAGATCACTCTCCATACTCTTCCTTGATAACTTTATATTAGAAGGTACTTACCGACTGTCAATTTGTCGATGGAAGTGATGGAAGCGCTGATTGGTGGTGATATTGGTGGTGGAGTGGACGTTCCAATGCCATGTTTTGTGCTCTTCCAACAAAATGCCACTAATGCAATAACTATTAGCAAGGTACCAATTAGTAATATTATCAGTCCAAATATGAAAATTTCTCCCATTAAGCCATCTTCCCCAACTGTGTTCTTATTCTCAGATTGTTCTGAAAGCTTAGTTAAGTCCGCGGACGCGAAATCCATTGATTTTTTCGTGCTGAAGTCCATCGATGTTTTTATGGTAGTCGTATGGGGATCAATTGGGCTGTCCTTTCCCTCAGTAATGGTTCTCTGAGTACCATCAGTGGGTACTTCAATAACAGACGCAATTTTCGGAGAGCTTGTTGATCCTTTTGTCCGAAAGTAAATCGATGCTCTATCATCCTGCTCATATTCTGTTGGGCTGTCACCTCCCTCAGTAACGCGTCTCTGAGCACTTCTTGGGGGTATTTCATTAGGTGCGATCCCACACCTTGTGTTAGTCGTGTCACTGCATCTAGATAATTCCACATAAGGGGGCGTGCAAGTTGTGCACCTTCTACATATTCTGTCATTTTCCAAATACCTGCCTGAGCCACATCGAAATGCTCTCCTTTCACGCCCCATATGAAAGAGCTCGATATGAGATAAACTTAAGGGATTGCTTTTTTCTGATGTAGTAGAATTGTTTGTCAGTGAAGGTTGCTTTTTTGTTGGCAACAGTCCTTGCATACGTGATTTGTTGATCGGCATTGGAGAAAGGTACTTGATAAGAGACCTGAAAGTGGTCGGTTGTCTGATATCCGCATTACCTTGAGTAATTTGTATTCGTTCCGGATGCATAGCTCGTTTTTTCCTTAGAGAACGCGTAAACGACGCAGTGCCCAGGCTGGGATCCCGATGTGCCTCTGTGTCGTTTGTTTTTGAGTTAGAAGCCTTGTCATTCGTGATGTTCTGCGAGTCTTTCAAATGTGCCTTTGTACAAACTGTAACACAAATCGTGTCATGGTATGGGTGTGATCTTGCGCCACCCGATGATTCCCAAGTCTGGATAGGCACATATTTGGACATGGATAACATTTGAGTGCATCATTATGAAATAGAATCCCGGTAAAAGCAATGGAGGTTGTTTGACAGTGGAAGGTGTAGTTGCTGAAACTTTCAAAGACTCTCGCAAGGAGTTACGTTTGGCCGACGTTTTTCGATTTTCCCTTTTACCACGACACCTTATCCCGTTTCTACATTTCTTCATTCTTAGAACGTTTACGATGGTTTTATTATGTCTTCTTCTTTTCCTTGATCGTTGGAGATGGCACCGAAGAAAAGTACTGTCATTGAGACATGTCGTCATATTATAAACTGTGGATAGAGGTGCATTTATCTGCAGTTGCTTCTTGATGTACTTGAATGACGGTTATGTTGAAAAGTCAAATTTGCAGTAGGTATGGTAGTCGTGTGGGGATCAATTGAACTACTTCCCTCAGTAACGCTTCTCTGAGAACTACTCGTGGGTATTTCGTTAGGTGCGCTCCCACACCTTGTGTTGACGTGTCACTGCACAGATACTTCCACATAAGGGGGCGTGCAGTGTGCACCTTCTACATATTCTTCCATTTTCCAAATATCTGGCCTGGGGGACATCGATATGCTCTCTTTTGAATCCCCGTATTAAAGAGTTCGGTATGAAATAAGCTCAACGGGTTGCTTTTTTCTGATGTAATAGAATTCTTTGTCAGCGAAGGCTGAGTTTTGTCGAAAGCAGTCCTTGTATTGACTGACCTGAGGTAAATGATGTTGCAGAACAGAAGAACACATACATTAGAGAAGGCTAACATGGCGAAAGTGGCTCTGCAACAAAAAAAAAAAAGAAGAGTATTGCAAATGCCAATTTCCATATACAAAATAGAATCGTAGATTTTGTAGAGATAATTGTTAAAGTAAGCCAGTGATTGGATTTAGAATAACTGTTAATTATTGTGATTGTGTTCTATTGTAAAGTGGCTTATAGAATCAATTTTCAACGTTTTTGTTGTGATAAGGTTCTTTTGTATTGCAACATTGTATACATGATAAGACTAGGTACACCCAGTGGAGAGTCCCAGGTTTTAGGGTGCAACTGAAGGAATTGATGTTGCTACTTTATGGCATCTTTAATTTGAAAGTGGTGTTGCTTTACAGTACACCAATACCCATTTAAGAATAGTGCACTTTTAACCCCTGAGTTCTACCTTTCTTAGACATCTCGTCGCCCACATCACATACTGTCTAATCTGAAGGAATGCCGTTTTCGAGAAAAATCGCCATTGAAAATTCTGCGGGAGATTTCATGTTGTACTATAGAATTAAACAATAAGCGTTAGTAATAGAATCACACATCACACACAAAACATTAAAAATATTTAAAGTTTTAAACTTGCTGAGTTTTGAAAGTGCAATTGATATTCCGGATATAAGCTACAAAGTCTGTATGTGAAACGCAAAAAGTCGTAGTTTGCACATACGACGCTAATTTCACCGTTAGATTCATGCGTTCGATAGATCTGTATGTGAAACACTTAATGTTCACGCACGAGGAAGATAAGACGCACATAGATTAGTATGTGAAAAACGTAAAAACAGGCTGGTTTTGCGAAAAGCGTTGAAATACGTGTAAATGAAACATACGACAGTATGTGAAATCGATTCGTGATATGCAGTTTTGGGCTTATTGATCAAAAATTTTAATTAATATCTCACTAATTCGGTCACTTCAAAGATTGTAACTTTGTGCATGCATAGACCATAACATATAAGTACATAGGCAAAAATATCTCAAACAAAATCCAAAAAGTCAGATAAGACAGTATTATGTGATGTGGGCGATGATCTGCATTGGCTCTTAATATGATATAGCATCATATAACTCTTGAAGTACTCAATCAAAATAGACCATTTCTATATTTATACAAACCTTTAAGCTTCTTATCATGTATCTGATGGCTAATATTCATATACACCCAATGTACAACCATAAAATCGGCCGGTATCTCGGTAGATCTCAAGGGTTGAGCATTTGTCTCAGGTGCAGTGCACCTTTTCATTCATTATTGGGTCACATTGCGATAAAATTTACGGGTTACAAGAACCCGCTTTTTGTTGTTGTTTGGGTATTATTTTTGTCTTTGTTTTTTTTAAAAAAAGTAAAAAAAATAAACGTTTAAAAAAAATCAAAGTTTGTGTATATCTCTCACAGTTTGATCCAGTTTTCTCACCGGTTTCCTTGTGTTGTTTTTTTATTTCAAATTTAATCAAGCTGTACTATTTTTGAAGGAGTGTTAATAATTCCGCGTATTTGGCACAGTAATACTCCCAATTTTTCTCAGGTCTCACTGAACGACCGATTGTAAGGCCTCTCAAAATCAAAATTTTGGACGTCAAACATCTCACTAAAATACCTATTGTTTTCACATCCTGTTAACGCCAAATGAGTGCCCTGCGTAGGCTCTGTGCGAGACGGATGACTTTAGGTGATCTTCAGGCAAGGTTGTCTTGTTCGTCCTGTCTATCTTTGTGGTATTATTGTACCACCTTGTCTTTTGGTCCCTGTTTTTGTCCTTGTTGGCTTATAAACTTGTAACACGTGTTTATTGCCTGTTTTAAATCCAGGCCATTTCCTTCCTTCCTTCCCCATTGGGTACTAGCTTATATCACAAACAAAAAAAAAAATGTTCAATTATTATTAATATGCCATTTTACTGCAATCACATGTTCTTTTGTATTTTTGTAATTTCCTATTATTAATTGAGTTCCTGGTAATGGTTGTATGTACAATCTATGTTTGTAACCTTCGAATTCAAGGGCTCTGCACTCCACGCTCTGCGTTTAAGCATTGTCCTCATCTCAATTCGCCATTATTGCTTTCGTGCATAATTATATTGTATATGTTAATATTTTTATGTTGCGATGAAATAAACTTTGATTGATTGATTGATATACGGTGTAAATTACAATGGTGTGGATATAGTCCCCGTTTTTTATGATGATGATGAAGATGATGATGAGATGGGAGATGCTGCCGCAAAGGTTGCAAAGCTGTTGGCAACGAGGCATATGCTGTTGACATACTGGTTCATTACTTTTAATTAGCTTCCAACCTCGTGCATATAGAGGATGAAATTAGCTGGACCACATATGACTCCAGAGGGACACCATAATCAAGCTGGATCGAGTCAGATAACATCCCAATTACGACTGCTTCTTTTTCCAGGAAGAGTGCATATCATGTATGAATATAACTCGCACTGTTTGTTTCTAGACATTGTCATGTAAGAGGAAGCCATGAAAGCACTAATACTTGCTTCCCCGCCTTGCTGTCAAAATCCATCCAGCAGTACTGTGGAATGTATGCACACTCATTGTAAGGAAGCGAATTTTCTTTTCAAAATACACTCACCAAATTGTTTTCATGTAAGCACGGTTTTATAACCTTATCGCCAGCAAGACCAATTGAAAGTAGCCTGTAATTTTTCATTATGTTGGGTCAAGGTTCGATTTATATATTCTTTTAAATTATAGGTTGATAAGTGCAGATTTGAAGGCCCCTGTGTCATGTCGGTAATGATGTAAAGCATATGTGGCCAAAGGCAGGTCGAGAGTGTCTGACGAGAAAATGTAGCAACGTGTCAAGATGGGCTTCATTTAGAGCTCTTGTTCAGTCTTCAGACGCAGCCATACCTTACTGAAT
>JAMKCH010022874.1:0-41703 GCA_023653785.1 Ophioderma brevispina
TCATTAAAACCTATAGGAATTTTTACAGGAAGTGATACCCCAGAGTCACTTTTTTGTGTTTTTACTTGATCTCACTAGACTACCTCACATACTAAACCAAATAGTGGTGCTGTATTTCAGGAGGACGGCCCACCCCAAAATGGTCAAAAATTTGACTGATATGGCGCCAACAAAAAAAATACTTTTGGGGGGGGCCCTTTGGTTTTCAGCTGCCATATAGCTATGTAGACCTGTCAATTTGTACTTTGAGTTCTTTTAGGCAAACTAGGCCACTTTATTACCATGTTAAAATAAGGAACAGCAAAGTGCTCAAAAAACTTATAAATGGAGCAATCAAAATGAGGTGTTGGAGTGACATTTTTCCGTTAAAATTGGAATACATTTATTCAATTACACTGACATTCCTGTGGGGATATCTGTGCATTTTATTGTATCATTTACTAAGACAATCCCTCAGGATAATGCCCACACAAAAGTAGATGACTGTTCCTTGAATTAATTCAGATTATGGTTATTCGAAATCTTGTCCGCAATTTTCCGTTCAAAATTTTGTCACGTCCAACATTTTTTGCAGAACCAGGTTTATGTTGTCTTTATGAAGTTAGTTCTATTTTGTGCCACTGATTCTCTGAGAGCCACTTTCACTGTCCTGTAAATTGTACTAAAAGTTTTGTTGACAACCACTGTAAAATGGCTTGCTCTATCAACATTTAAATTTTCCGTTCACACCAGGTCACTCCACACATTATGGTCACGTCAACAACACTGCAAGGTGCATATCCAAAAACGAGAGAGGTCTGCCAACTTTAAATTTATAGTATGTTTCTAGATGTTCCATGGGTTTGTGAAACTACCAACTTACTTGAGGTGCGATCAGTTTAGTAAATTTTCAAAAAAGTGCCCCGTCTCACATTTTCAATTTGTTCACGGTCAACGCAGCTTCAATCAAGCAAACAATGCCCCCCCCCCCAAATATCTAACACCTTTGGAAAATTGGAAGGGCAGAGATTGAGGCTGAAACAAAGCATACACTAGGG
Source organism: Ophioderma brevispina (assembly GCA_023653785.1). Taxonomy (NCBI): domain Eukaryota; kingdom Metazoa; phylum Echinodermata; class Ophiuroidea; order Amphilepidida; family Ophiodermatidae; genus Ophioderma; species Ophioderma brevispina. Next base: position 1,038 of record JAMKCH010022874.1, read on the forward strand.
GAAGTTAGTAGTGTTTCATCTTTATAGAAGCTTAAAATCAGTTTGTTTTAATAAATTGTCAAGAAGATAAGATTTTTTAAGTCAAAATTCAGTCACATGGGTCACGTTCCAACATTTGGACAAAGCTAATTATCGTGCTACTCAATGGGAGAGATTTAATTGCATCAGGACAAATGTTCTCCAGCCTACAGTTAATCAATTCATGAAAAAATTCACTCTGCCACTCTGTTACTTTTTGATTTTATAAATAAACGTGTTTATGTCAAGAAACCTGTTTTTGGGATAAAATAGAAAGCAAAAAAGGTTCAAGAAATGTCCAAATTCAAGCGTCAATGTTCATATTTCAGCTGGTATTTGCCTGAAGGTGCCACATATTTTACAGTTATGATGAAGACAAGTCTAATTTCTTTGGCAATTATATAAATTTCCATTAGACTATTGACATTTTTACAAAAATGGCTCCCAATTTCAAACTCTCTGTTTACAAAAGTAAAATATCGGAAAAAAGATTCAGGTGTGCTTTCTATCTTTCCTTAAAATTTATAGTCTTATTACACATTAGAAAACAAATAACAATGCTTGACACGGAGTTTGACAAAATACCCCAGGTGACAAAAAGTTGGCAGAACTGTTGAAACGGGCACCATATCTGTATGTTTGCTTCCAACCATCAAACTAAGTACAGGTAATAATAAAAATTCCTTTAAAAAGGAAATGGCACGGTCAATCGTTAATGAATCATGTTTTTGTGGGAAGGTTAATACGCATGTCACTGCACATGTATATTAAAAAACTTTACACATACTAGATTTTAAATAAAATTCAAAATTAGTGCATTAAAAGCACAAAATTGCTACCAAAACATCAAAATGTGGCAGAAATTTTGCCCACCATTGAGAGCGCAAATTCACAATGGGAGAGAAAAAAAATCACTTCATTTTAATTCCAAATCAACAAAATTACACTTTTAAAAGCAATATTAGCACGAAAAACAACTCTATCATGCGGAATAGGATTGTTTTTTTAAAAATTAAAATTTAAATACAAAACAAGAAAACTAAAAAACTTAAAATTTCTTTAAAAATGTTGTAAAATTCGCTCACCAAGAATTCCCATAGGCTAACGTTATGGAACCAAGATTGATGATTATACTAATGATGGCAGATCGGGGGGATGGAGGTTGCGGATCACAAATTGCTCCCTTAAATTGAAATTTATTGCTATAATATTACCGTTACACAAGTGCACAACCCCCATTTTCGATGTCTCCAGTTTACACGTTGCCCAACAGTGACATTGGTGACTGCCGAATTACACTTCACGAGAGGTTGCCCGAGCTTTGCGGGGCAACCGCTAGCTGATTTGAATGGGTGCGGTCACGAACGGGTTGTTCACTCTTCCATTAACGCATTATTTCAGAGAAAATTACAATATTTCTCAAGCCTTCTCCATTTACTTGTCTTTATATGCCTCAATGTGTTAAATCAAGAGCTGTCAGATTTAGGCCCCTTTCTCAACATGAGCTATGAAGCCAGGGAACATTACTGCAAAATGAACCGCCTAGTGATTTGAGTGGGAGGAGGTCAATAACGGTTGATCCATATTCAAATCATGCAAAACTTCAGCGAACCTTACAATATTTCTCCACAGCCATCTCTCCTTTAGGCTATTTGCTTTTTCGCTGTCACAAATTCACAAATTCACTATGCCTCAATCTGCCTTAAACGGGTTAAGTCAGGAGCTATCAAATTGTCCCCAAAACCATTAGCTATAATGAGCCAGGAGGAATTTACTGACCACAGGTGTCCAGCCACAGAACTCCCACTCCCAAAGACCCAATCCAGGTGCGTAGCTGGGGTCGGCGGAAAAGTGGCCACTAGTGACTTATCAATCATGGGGGAAATGGGGGGTGAGCGTACCCCCTTTGGAAGAAAGAAATTGCGGCAAAAATTGGGAAACTTTGAGGAAAAAGCAGCCGTTTGGACGAACCCTCCAATCGGGGCGATTTTTTCATGGTAGGGCTGACTTTTCCCTGACCGCATTTTTGCCCCATCCGAACCACAATGCTGCCTTCACAGATGTAAACTGGCTATAATACGTGCCCTGGGCTGCTGCAATGATTCCACACAATAAATGGTAATGAGATAATAATTTTAGGTTTAAGTAAAAATATAGGCTACTCTTTGCTCGAGGCAGGGCCCTACGCAGGAATTACTTTTTTGGGAGGGAGGGGGGGGACTCGAAAAAAGTGGACCTTTTTGGATAGTGAATCAACCCCCCGGTCCTTGGACATCTCATCACCCTAAAATGGGCTTTCTTGTCAAAATTTATCTTCAATTTTGGACCTCTCAATCAACAAATCAAACAATAAGTGGACCCTTTTAGGCCCTTTTGTGGAATTTTCCCCTGCAGTACTCTCTTAAAACCAAAGATTGAAAATCAAGCTAAATGATTGAGTTGAGGGAAAGTCTAAAATTCGATTGAAAATTCAATGGAATTTGGTTGAATTGTCGATCTTTAAGGTCCATTGGCCGATCGCTAATAGACTCGTCACAAGAAGCCCAGATTTTACCGGCAGTGGTAAATTTTGGTATCAGAAGAAAGCTACTATTTTATCATTTACCTGTGAAATCTTAGGGGCCAAAGGATGTTTGGGTGGAAATTATGACGCAACCTTGTGCACCATTTGGTCGACAATATTAATCTTACACAGTACTCTATGGCTTACAAAACAATGTTTTTAGCTTCTCACATCAAAACGGAGTTGATAATAACGACGCGCAATTTACAGATGGGGTTTTGGGCGTGAAGGCCAATCTGTCAAGATGAAAACTTCATATCCGTAAATCGGGCCATACCCCTTTAAAGCTTTAAAATTAAGATGATTTCTCATCTTAATTTGGGACCATTTCCCTCACCTTCATCTTTCCAGTTAAGAGAGAAGGGGTCTGGTTTCGCAAGTCATCTGTTTGCAAAAATCAAGAACATGGCCTAATGCCTAAAATTACAACTTTGAGGTGATTTGATTTTACTTTTGTACACTGCTGTTGTTTTATCGATTGTATTTTATGCTATGATATTTTTTTTAGTAAATTAGGCCAAATGAAACAACCCCTTTTACACAATATATAGCTGATATCGGAAGCGGAATATTGGACAGAGGATAGGCGGTACGCTACGTCATGTTAGAGTGTCCGCCACCATCCGGGATTTTCGAGAGGCGCTGATGGGAAGAAACTACGATCTGTAATTTTCTTTTCATTTTTACAGTATTTTGCTGTAAATGCACTGTGATATTACAGTGTGTGTGTGTGGTGTGATAGTAACTACCATTATACTAATTGCGCAATTTTATACACAGCATTTCACGTTGCATGTCACCCTGATTGTAACACAATAGAGTAACAATTTTGCAAGAACGGAAATAAAATACTTAAAAAATAACATAATGATTCCAGATTTCTGTGTAGTGGTTTTTCCGTCGCTGTCTTTATTTTTTTAAATATTTTGAGTAAAATGACCAAAGATCTCGGCCTCAATACACGATAGGCCTACATAATCCGTAATGGACAGGTAAGATACGTACCTCTCTAATGTGTAACATTTTTATGTCATTTCATGTCGGACTTGGTCATCACAAATCATGTAATACCATAGCTCCTATTAATAGTACTTTTGTTGTGGCAATTCACTTGACTCAGCGGGGTTGTATTTATCAAGGAATGTTATGTCAAATATTGGACCACCAAAGAACTGAATTTGAGTAACACAGTAGTGAATCGTTGAAGTGGTGGCCTCCTATGTTTGTGTAGTAATTGGTTGTCTACCAGTACCACAATGTTTGGACTTAGACTGGTGGTACATTGCCGATCATAGCGCTTTGAAGATAGTTAGAAAACTCAATGGTATATACATGCAAAAGAGTTAGAGGGCACCAACGAATATCAGCGAGGTCAAATACCAGAGCACGAAATAAAAATGGCTAAAACGAAAAGGTAACGATTATTAATGTAGTTATGAAGTGGTTATCACGCCCTCTATAACTAGTCAAGTGGCTTAAATACGCCGCCTCGCAGGTGAAAGAAAACATAGGATTTGTACAGTGTTTTCGCATGCAAAAACTAATGTAGATGTTCATGCTTTGTAAACACACGTCGTTAACTCTTTGGAAATCTTGAAGAACCAATAACTACATGCACATTCGCGACTTTGATCTTTACCTAACGGATCTATAATACAAATCTTTGTCGTCTAAAACTAATCACACAGTTCCTAAATCTAACTTCTGAAAGGGCACCCATGTGAATTTCGTTTGTCATGCAATCCTTGGAAAAATTCATGAAGATATTACTTAGGGTTTATAAACCATAGCAAAAAGCACATCTCCGACCGTTGACCGAAAAAAAAAAACCATTTCAGCTTTTGCAGATTTCAGCACGATATGGTGCACCATGATCAATTACAGTTTGACCTCAAACACAAAACATATGACTGTGTGGTTATTTGTACTGGTGTAAACCGCAATCAGCTGTTTAGTTGTAGATTTTGAGGATGCCGCAGCTTTATGTCCATTTGCGGGCGACGTATGAAAATTCCTAAAATTACTTCATTTTTTCACTATTTGGTGGTTTGTTTCAACATGAAAGCAGTTACATGGATTGTACACACTTATCCCTGATTATAAGTTAAAAAATTGCATTTCCACCATTTTTTTTGAGTCTTGGTCATCGTGCTATCCCTTAAAATGTAACATGGGATATCTCTTGCCTCCTATGAGTCCTAGTGGTGAAGGAAAGCACCACTTACTTTTGGCAGAAAGCCTGATGGGGGAGGGACACATGCATCCCCAATTTCTAAAAATCTGGGATGAATAAAAAATGTATGGTATAAAAAAATCAAATAATTGCAATAAGACGCCCGTCACCATATTTAATTTATGGAATAAAGTGCTTCAAGGCTCTGGATTCTTTCTTCTTTTTTTCTCTTTTACCTTCCACTTCTCTTCGTCCCTCTTTCCCTCTTTTCTTTCTCATTTCTTTCCTTTTTTTCCTTTATTTTTTGCTCCCTTGCTGAATTTGTGTGTCTGGGTAGGGGAAGCTTCCCCATTAGCCACCCCACTGGTTATGCCACTGGTTTAGTTAAAGGCTCCTTGACTCAGAGATTTCACGATGGAGGGGCGCGCACTCATTTTTCAAACAAATCAGTATTTTTGCCTATGCATATGCTGGCATTACTAATCACTGTTTGAAAAAAATATTTTTAGTATTTTTCTTTTTCATATAGAAAATCACAAATTTGTTTATAAAATTCGGATCCGGAATTTTCGTTATACAAGGTATTCTATGCCACTGTTACACTGTGCATAAATATGTTATGCGTGAAAACGAAAATCCGATTCATCTGTAACCTTTCGCATTAACATTTCTAGGTGACTTATCTTTAGTTCTAGATCACTCTTTTTAATTACTGCCACAACAAATTATATATTCAAAAATATTTTTTGTGTTTTTTAAGTTTTATATTTTTATTTGAAAAATATTTGAAATTTGCAGGAATAGCTTCAAAGGGAAGGGATAAGTCTTGTAGAATTCTCAAAGTTACCTTTCCAACTGAAGGAATTGACAGAAAAGGGAGGAAAACGGCACAGTGTTCCAAGATACGATTTTCCATTCATTAGTGTTGTAGTAAGTGTCGAACGGACAGTATGCCTAAAATTTCCGATTTCTGTCCTTATTAGGTGTGATTGATGGTCGATCAATTTGCAGGGTATGTTAGGCTACATGTACTTGTTACATACATGCAAAAATCTGATGTTGATGATTTTTTGATTGTCTGATTTAGCAAATCACTGATAGTGGTCTTTAAGGTGGATGCTTGCACAATCGAATTCATCCTGGAATTTTCTTTTCAAAACTGGAATTTTCATTGGTGCTGATTCAAAATTCTAAATAAAATATGGGTACGGGCTTCGTTCTCAATTTATTTACGTTATATAAAACACATTTTTTGGAAAAAAACAACAAAAAAATTGTACACAGTTATATGGGAAATGGATAAAAGGGTGTAAAAATCAATCCAGACAAGAAAATGCTTCCAGGAATTTTCTATTTTAATTATGGAATAGTGCAAGGCACTTTTGTTTTAAATTTAGGGCACATGTGTGAAAGGACGTAATATAATTTTTATAAGCAATATTGGATGCGTGCATCTTCGCCGAAAACTCGCCTCGTGTCGGGAAAAAAGGACTGACTGATGTGTTGGTAGTACTCCAAATCTACTAGAGAGTCCCTGCTGTCGTACTGCCGTATTTGTTTTTTTTTTTTTTTTTTTTTTTTTTTTTTTTTAGGGACCGCTGTGCACACGATCGTGCAGCATCCACCTTAACAGAGAGAATTTTCCGAAAAAACAGGAGTTAGGCAAAAAAAGAAAAGAAGAAAACTTGTCTCAGCTCTTTTGGCTAAAAGCCATGCTTTTTTTTACAAAATAAGCTTAATTGACCTTGCGATTTTGTTTTTGAATTTGCGCGGGCTGTTTAAGGCATCAAACAACTTTTCATAATGAAAAACACCACTTTTTCTTTTTATTTGTATGATTGTTCCATGTCCCAAATTTGAGACACAATAGTGTCATGAAAAAGATTGCCCTTCTAAATAATTAATTTTAACAAATCTTTAAAATGTAAAAAAATCAAGGTAAAAATCACCGCAGCCACCTTAGAGCTATGAGGCTTTAAAATCTAATTTTTCCAACGCTATGAGCGAGGGAAGGGGAAGCTGAGACAAACTTTTTCTTAGGCCTTGTGACTGAAAACACTAAACCTCTCTGTTTGTGCAAGCATTTTTCAGCATAAAAAAAAACACAATATAAAATTTAAGGTCTGTCATTAAATCTTACCCTGAATCAAAATTCTTAAAAATCCATACACCCTTCACAAATAATAGTGATCCTATAGAAGGTCATTGGCTGGATAAATACACCCAGAAAATACTGACACGCAAATATACACATGGATTCAATATTCACTATTTTTTTATGATTAATAAAAAATGTCAGATCACAAAATAGTACATGTAATAAAACATCAGGGGAACTTAGGGTAGTATTAGTAAGATAACACATAGTGTAACAAATGAACCCTTGAAGAAAATCTCATTTCCATGATTTAAAAAAAAAATTCTGATTTCATAAAAAAAAAAGAATTAAAATCCTATTTTTTAAATTAAAAAAAACCAACTTGCATTATTAACTATGCCAGGCGGCGATTAAAAGACTGGTTGGATTGCCGGTGCCCGTAGCCCAGCCTGGTGACACAACCCGATAATGTAATACACATTATTACTACTATCACATTATGGTAGTCTGATTCAAATTAAAAATTTTGCAATTAAGGCGGGTGGCTTTAAACATTCACAAGTTATGCAATGTCCACACGGAAGGCTGACTGATGAAAACGTGGAGTTTCCAAACTATGGAGGGATTGATCGCCTTTTTGACCATGTGGATGCGTATAATAGTTTTAAACTCTGGAGTGTTTTTAGCGAGGGTACAGATGTGCCCCCAAACAACTTGGTGGCAAGCTCAAACTCTGAGAAGGGTGACCTCGTAAGGTCATTTTTGACAAATTTGTGTGTTTGAATATCATGCAGTGGCAAAAAGACCAGGCTTCCAGTATGTGTGACGATACTAGTATTCACTTGATCAGAAGCAGCGGAGAATGGTCAGGGGATAATTTCATAGTTTGGCCATCGTGTGGACACAAATTGGAGTGAAGTAAAATTATTGGATTAATTTTCAACTGGTGGGAGTACCCTTGGGAGTTTTGTGACCGGCTAAATATGGCTGTTGTAATCGGCAGAGCACAGTTCTTAAAAAATACATCCAAAATGAGAATTAAAAGTCATCTTCATATTCAGCCCCCAAATTTTTTTGAAAATTCCTCAATTTAAGTTTCAAACCCTTATTCTAAACCAACAATGCACGTTTCAAATTTCATATGCAGAATGACGAGGTTAATTTGTGTAACAGCTGAGAGTTGTAGGTCATAATCAAGTAGTTAATTCCGACAAATGGCCCTCTCTAGGCTGCCATTAACACCAGGCTTTATGATCGTGGGGTTGCACAGCTTCTTTTGGAGAGATGAGAAGGAGGAGAAGATTCCAATTTTGGGACAAATTCTTCAATTGTCAATGTACTTTGCAATACAATTTTATTATTTGTATGAAACATTTGATTTGAGTTTAAAAAAAAAACAATTCTTCCAACATTTACCAAGATTTATAGGGTCATCCGCCCACCAAAATTGGACTTTTTTCACCGGGATTTTTAGTGTTGATTCCTTTGTCTCGAAGAAACGTTTGTTCGGCAGAGACTTAGTAATCATTTTGTCGGTCTGTCTTCTGTCTGTCCAGTCGTCTGTCTGTTCTGTCGGTCATGTTATCTGTGTGCTTGACGTTCGTGTTCACAGGCTTGTGTACGAGTGTTATCTGGAGTTTCCGTAAGGGCTTATGATGATGTAAACTGGTGGAAAGAAGCGGTCCACGAGTTCTCGATTGATTAGATTTTGGGAGTAAATAGCAAATTAAGTATTATAATTTGCATAATGAACGAAAATTTTCCAGCAAAAAAAAAGATTGGTACAAGGTTTTCTGGAGTTCGCGTTAAGGGTCTGGAGTGGTGTACTGGGTGGATGGGAGCGGGCTGGAGAGTTCTCGAAAATGATTAGATTTCGGCGTATTTCGGGGGCAAATAAGTATGCAAATGAGTAATTAAAGACACGATCAGTGTTTATTCGAGAAAGAGTGAAAAAAATATAAATATTTGAAATTAGTTCAAAGTGAAGAATAGTCTTGACTATTACTACATAAGTGACCTTTTCAAATGAAGAATTAACAGAAAAGAAGCAAACGGCAGATTTCAAAGATACGGATCTCCATCAATTACCGTGTGTAGGAAGTGTCCGAACGGACAATAATGACTAAAATTTCCGTTTTTTTTTTTTTTTTTTTTTAATTTTATGGTGTTTTTTTGTGTTTTAATATTTGTAGGATATATTACTGGGATACCTATACTTGTTACAAACCTTCAAAAACCTCTGATTTTTGAGATTTTTTCGATTTTCTGATTTATCAATCACTGTTAGGGTCGTTAATTATGCAAAAAACCAGGGTAATTGCTATAATTTAAAGGGTACATTGGATACGGAAATTCCTTCACTGCATGAAAGCCTATCATGGTGCGAATATTTTTTGCAATTTGAACGTTGTGTGATACATGCGGGCTTAGGTATGCAAAACACATGAGCCAATGACCATATGCGTAATTACTGGTATCTCTGAAACCGTACTTCGGATATAGGCAAAATTCTCTTCGCTGAATGAAAGAATACTATGCCATGATCTTTTGGCGTGAATCATACATGGGGTCAAAGTGCAGTGGGCCGATTAAAGGGGATTTTTTGATACAATTGATTAATTAAATATGCATACTTGACTGTATTCACTGAAATTTGTACATTGGATAGGCCAAATTCCTTCGCTACATGAGACTTCTATGACGTAAATCTTTTGTGTGAAGCACAATTGCGGTCAAAGTGAAAAGTGGATCAATTTAAAGGGGCTTGTTGATTTGCAATTATCTAATTAAATATGCGTAATTGCTGTATCGCTTAAATGGTACATTGGATATGCAAAATTCCTTCACTACATGAGACTACTGATATGGTAACCATCTTTGTGTGAATAAATTGTGGTCAAAATGGTGTCGGCCACTTAAAGGGCATCTTTGATTATGTTAAAATATGCAACTAATGACTACATGGCTTGGGTCCCATTTCAACCCCCAATTTTCTCAGGTTTGTCAATGGTCAGTGTTGAAATACTACACCTTCAAAGAATTTGATCAGGAGGTTGTTTACTTAAAATAAATAGGTCAGCATGGTTTAGTTGGCATTATATGGCTGTGTGTGATATGGTGGTGTACCAAAACAGGTTGTACAAAACAAAGAAGACTTATCAAAGGGGGGAGGAAGTTACACCACAACAAAGTCATTCACATCAATATAGCTAGATCAGTTGACCAAGGTTTTCATGAAATGTTTTTGGTTCGCCTGAACTTTGTTGGGCAGAGACTTAGTAATCACTTTTCGTTCTGTCTGTCTTTCTGTCGGTCTGTCCGTCGTCCGTCCGTCTGTATGTCTGTCTGTCATTACTTATGTCTGCTAGCCGTCGTGTTCACCTGCTTGTGTACGATCTATATGGAGTTCCGTAAGGGCTCGATGATGTAGCTTGGTGGCAAGGAGCGGGTTCCATGCGTTCTCGACTGATTAGATTTGGGCGTTAAAAATATGCTAATTAAGTGTCTAATTGAATAATACAAAAATTTTCACGCAAGGCTGTGTACAAGTTTTCAGGAGTTCGTAAGGCGTATAATGCTATAACTTGGTGGAAGGGGAGCGGGTGGAGAGTTCTCGAACTGATTAGATTTCGGGCGTTATTTCGGGCAAATTAAGTATGCAAATGAGCTAATTAATATGCAAAAATCAGCGTAATGCTATATTTTTAACGGTTACATGGATACACAAAATTCTCACTGCATGAACAGGGCCTATCATGGTTGGCATCTTTTTGCAATTTGAAAGTGTGTATTGTATGCGGTTTAGGTATGCAAATGAGCTAATTAAATATGCATTAAGTACTTTATCTTCGAAACAGTACATCGGATGGCAAAAAAAAAATTCCTTAGCTACATGAAAGAATCTATGTCATGCAGCTTTTATGTGAATCTAATTGGGTTCAAAGCTGGCATTTTGGCATAAAATATGTAATTAAGAGTCAATTGCAAATTTAAGAAAAAAAAAGGCTGTCTTGTGTACCAAGTTTTCAGGAGTTCCGTAAGGCGTATAATGATTTGTAATTAGTGAAGGAAGCGGGCTGAAGAGTTCTCGACATGATTCGATTTTCGGCCCTTTTCGTGGCAAATTAAGTATGCAAATGAGCTATTTTAATATGCAAAAAATCAGACGGTAATTGCTATGAATTTGAACACGGTACATGGATACACAAAATCATTCACGCATGAGAGCCCTATATTATGTTGTGCATCTTGTTTGCCATTTGAAAGTAAGTGATATATGCGGCTCAGGTATGTAAATGAGGATTGGATAATTACAATATGCATAATGTTGTATCGCTGAAACGGTAAATCGGAGAGGCAAAAAACAAAATTTCTTCACCACATGAAAGACGAGTCTGGCATTCATCTTTGTGTGAATCGTAATTAGGTCAAAGCATGTTGTGGCCCAATTAAAGGGGCATGTTGTGTACAATTGACCTAATTAAATATGAGCAGTTGCGTATAGCTGAAACAGTTTACATTGGATATGGAAAATTACTTCGGTTACTGGAGCAGGTGGGTGGGGGGGAGGGTGGGGGGGGGGGAGGGCGGTTAGGGGGGCGGGAGGGGGGGCGCTGGGGGTGCGGGGGGGAGGGCGCGGTGGGGGGTGGGGAGGGCGGACGGGTACGGGGAGGCCACTGGGGGGGGCGAGGGTACGAGGGGGGGGCCGGGGGAGGGGGAAGGGGGAGGTTGGGGAGACGGGGGTGGGGGTGGGGGGACGTCGTGGAGGAGGGGGGGGGGGAGGGGGGTGGGGGTGGGAGGTGGGATGGGGTGGGTAGGGGAGGGTGGAGAGGTGGGCCCGGGGGGGGAGGAGGAGGGGCGCGTGTGGGAGTAGCGGGGGAGGGGATATGGTGGGGTTGGGGAGGGGGTGGGGTGGTTCTTGGTGAGGGAATTGGGGAGGGGGTGGAGGTGGGGGGCGAGGGGGATGCGGTGTTGGGAGGGGAGAAGGGGTGTTGGGAGGAGATGGGGGGTAGTGAGGGGTTGTTGAGGAAGGCGGGTGGGGTGTGTTGGGGGAGGGGTATGGGGTTGTGCGAGGTGATGGGAGGGAGGTTGGGGTGTGGGGGGTGTTGGGGAGGGATTGGGGGTGTTGGGGAGGGGTGGGGTGTGCGGGTGGTGTTGGGAGGGGGTGGTGTTTGCGGGGTGTTTGTTGCGGTGTTGACAGGGGGGTTGCGTGTGTTGGGAGGGGGTGGGTGTTGAGGGGTGTTGAGGTGTTGTTGGGGAGGGGGGGGGGGGGGTAAGGGGGGGTTGAGGGCAGGGGGTTGGGGGTTGGGGGGGATTGGGTGGTTGGACGGGGTGAGGGGGGGGGCTTGGGGATATTTGCTATGGGAGGAGGGGTGAGGAGGAGGGGCGGTGGGGTGGATTGTTGAGGGTACGTTGGGGAGGGGTGGTGTGTTGCGGTGGTGGGGGGGAGGGGTTGGGGTTGTGTGGTTGGGGGGTTGGTTGTTGGGTTTTTTTGTGTTGTTTTGGGGTTGGGGTGTTGAATGGTGTTGGGGAGGGGGTGGGGTGTGTGACAGGGTGTTGGGGAGGGGGGTTGTGGTGGGTGTGGCGGTGTGTTGGGGTAGGGGTTGTTGTGCGGAATGGGTGGGGTGTTGCGGGTGTGTTGCGGTGTGTTTGGGAGGGGTGGGGGGTGTTGAGGTTCTATGTGTTGGGGAGGGGTGGGGGGGGTGTGTGGGTGGTTAGGAGGGGGTGGATTGTTGCAGGTGGTGTGTCGAGGAGGGGTGGTGAGGAGGGGGGTGGGGTGTTGCGGTTCTAGTGGGGGGAAGGGGGGTGGGTGGAGGGGGTTGAGGGGGTGTGGCGGCTGGAGGGGAGGTGTTGGTTGATTGTGGTAGGTCTTTGGGGAGGGGGGTTGGGAGGGGGTTCGTGGGTGGTGTCATATGTTGAGGGGTGTGTTGGGTGGTGTTGGGAGGGGTAGGGTTGAGGTTTCGGTGGGGGGGACCCCTGGGCCCCCAGGGGGGCGCGCGGGGGGGAGCGTCCCTTTCTGGGCGGGGGAGAGGGAGGGGGGGAGCGGGGGGGGGGGGTGGAAGGTAGGGGGGGCGGGGGAGGTTGGGGGGAGGGGGGTAGGGAGGGGGGGTGAGGAGGTGGGGCGGGAGCAGAGGGAAGGCGGGTGGGGGGGGATGGGGTGGGGGGAGGTGGGGGGGTCGTGGTTGAGGGGGGGGGGGGAATGGGGTGGGGGGGTGGTGGTGGTGGTTTGGGGGGGAGGCGGTGTGGGAGAGGGGGGGGGGGAGAGCGCGGCAGGGGAGTTGTTGGTGGGGATGGGGCGGGTGGGGTGGTGCAGGGGGATTGGTGGGGGAGGTGGGGGTTGAAGGGGGTTGGGGAGGAGGGGGTTTGAGGATGGGTGGGGTGTGGCGGGCGTGTGAGGTGGGTGATTTGGGAAGGGGGGGGCCGGTGTATCCTGTATGAGGTAGTAGTGTGTTGTGGAGGGGGTGGGGTGTTGTGGGTGTAGAGGAGGGGGTGGATTGTTGCGGTGGTGTTGTGAGGGGAGGGTGTTGCGAGGGGGTTGAGGGTGCTTGCGTGCTGGTTGGGGAGCGGGGGGGTGTTTGCGGGGGCTGTTGGGAGGGGTTGGGTTGGTTGGGTTGGTGTGGGTGCGGTTTTGGGGAGGGGTGTTGGCGAGGGGTGGTGGGTGTTGCAGGGTCAGGGTGTGGGGAGGGGGTGGGGTGTTGCAGGGTGTGGGTGAGGGTGTGGGGAGGGCGGGTGGGGTGGGAGTGTGTTGGGGAGGGGGTTGGGGAATGGGTGGGGTGTTGCGGGGGGTGGGGGATGGGGGTGGGGTGTTGAGGTGCGGGGTGGGGTGACGGGGGTGGGGTGTTGAGGTGGGCGGGGTTGGGGAGGGGTTGGAGGTGTTGCGGGGTGTTGCGGGTGGGAGGGGGTTGGGGTTGTTGCGGGGGTGTTGAGGAGGGGTGGGGTTTGTTGCGGTGTGTTGGGGAGGGGTTGTGCTGTGTTTGTTGCGGGTGGTGGGGATGGGTGTTGCGGGGTGGTGTTGGGCGGGCGGGGTGGGGGTGTTGCGGTGGGTTGGGGAGGGGTGTTGGGGAGGGGGGGGATGTGATGTTGCAGGGTGTTGGGGAGGGGGTGGGGTGTTGCGGTGGTGTTGGGGAGGGGTCGGCAAGGGGGGGAGCGGTGTTGCAGGGTTGTGGGGAGGGCGGTGGTGGGGGGTGTTGCAGTGTGTGTGGGGAGGGGGCGGTGGGGTGTTGCGGAGTGTCGATGGGGAGGGGTCTTGGGTTTTTGCCGCCGGTGGTGTTGGGAGTGGCCGGGGGGGGGGAGGGAGGGGGGGGGGGGCGGTGCGGGTGGGGAGGGGGGGGGGGTGGCGGGGGTGGGAGGGTGGCGGACGGGGTGTGTTGAGGGGGGTTGGGGAGGGCGGGGGGGTGTCGAGGGGGCGGTGGGAGGGGTGTGCGGAGGGGAGGGGAGGTATTGAGAGTGTGTGGAGGAGGGACGGTGGGGGGGTTGAGGTGGTTGGGGCAGGGGTGGGGTGTTTGAGGGGTGTTGGGGAGGGGTGGGTTGTTGAGGTCGGTGGTGTTGGGAGGGGTGTTTGAGGGTGTTGGGGAGGGAGGTGAGGAGGGTTGTGGGAGGGTGGGGTGTGGGGTGTTGTGGCTGTGTTGGGGAGGGGGTGGGGTGTTGAGGGGTGTTGCGGAGGGCGTGGGGTGGTGTTGCGGTGGTGGCTGAGTGTGGGGAGGGGGTAGGTGTTGCGGGTGTTGGGAAGGGGGTGCGTCATTTGCCGGGGTTGGGGAGGGGGTGGGGGGGTTGCGGTGGTGTGGGGAGGGGGTGGGGTGTGACGGTGGTTGGTGTTGGCGAAGGGGTGTAGGATGTTGGGTGGTGTTGGGAGGAGGGGGTGGGGTGTTGCGGGTTTTGTTGGGTTGTGGCCGGGTTGTTGGGGAAGGGTGTTTGCGGGGTGTTGGGAAGGGGGTGGGGTTATTGAGGGGTTTGGGGAGGGGGTTGGGGTGTTGCGGTGGTGTTGGGGAGGGGGTGGGGTGTCTGCGGGGGTGTTGGAGAGGGGTTGTAGGTGTGCGAGGTTGGTGGGGGTTGGAGATGGGGGTAGGTGGGGTGGTGGGTTGAAGGGTTGGTGGGGTGTTGAGGGGTTGGGGGGAAGGTGTGAAGGGGTGGTGGGAGGGGGGGGTGGGGGGGGGGGGGGGGGAGGGGGTGGGGTGTGCGTGGGGGTTGGGGAGGAGAGTGGCGGGGTGGGGAGGGCATGAGCGGTGGTGGGGAGGGAGGGGGGGGGGTGTTGGGGAGTGGATTGGGGGCTTGTTGCAGGGTAGTTTGGGGGGGTGGGGTGTTGCAGGGTTTGTTGTGGTGCGTTGTGTTGGGGAGGTGGGGTTTTTTTGTTTGTTTTTTGGGGGGGGTGGGGTGTTGCAGGGTGTGGGGTGTTGGCGGAGTATTGGGAGGGTGGTGGGGAGGGAAGGGGTTTTGGGGTGTTGGGGAGGGGAGGTAGTGGGGTGTTGCGGGGGTGTTGGGGAGGGGTGGCGTGTGCGGGGTGTTGGGGAGCGGTGGGGGGTGTTGCGGCGGGGTTGGTGAGGGGCGGTGTGGTGTTTTGGGGTGTGGGGGAAGGGGTGAGGTGTTGCAGGTGTTGGGGTAGGGAGGGGGTGCTTGCGGGGTGTTTGGAAAGGGCGGTGGGGGGTGTTGGTGATGGGGGGGGTTGCATAGGGGTGGGGTGTTGTAGGGTATGGGAGGGTGGGTGTTGGGGAGGGATACCTGCAATCCTCCGCTGTATCTGCTTCTTTGGGAACACTTACTGGTACAGATGCATTGGATGTGCTGCTCTTGTCTACAGCTATACGCGGAAAGCAGGCGAGACTTGACTTTGTGGTTCGAGAACCGCACATTAGTATATGTTTCTAAGGGCATATAAATCTAAACCTTGTTGATGTAAGTGAAGCAAATTATCAACCCACAGAAGTCTGCCAATTAACAATGCAAACTTGAGTGATTTTAAGGCAGTCAAGTAAACAATGGTAACATGGTAAATACGGTTTTGGCTTGAAGAGGGTACTAGACCTTCGATATTCGAGGGTTTAGTGCCAAGAAGGCCCCATCTGCATAGCTGACCGTTGTCAGTTGTGTTCTTATTTAAGTGTTATACCTGCCAAATTTAAATGTGGCAAGCTATTGCAGCATGGAGCCTTTTTGCCCTAAACCTCGATGGAAAGCTGCATTTCAATGAGGTGCCCCGCCCATTATGACCCCACTTTCTGACCTGACCTGTTCTGACCCCACCGACCCAACCTGGAAATATTATGAATGCTTTCTAAATAATGTATAGATCACAATCACATCTTTTAAATTCCCATTAATAACTGAGAATACTACTTTGGCCAATTATTAGTTTTAAATCATCCTGCAAAACAGAGAGTACTAGGGAAATTGTTGAAAGACTCAAATTTGAGTTGTTTTAGGCATTTAAGTGACAGGAGGAAATGGTTTGGGGATGATAAATCAGTCTCTCAAGTTTCATGGATGTTGCGTCGTAGACCACACACGAGAATAGTTAGATGTTAATTAACAAACAAGTACAAAAGAAAACCGCAAACCTTGTTTTTAACTTGACTGCTATACAGCAAACATCCCCATAGAAAAACCATGCTTTGACTTTCTCATATTATTACATAAAGACGGCGTATAGGTAATCAAGTCAGTGTGTGATTCTAATACAGTGCGTAAGCATTTTAAATATGCAACATACCGGGGTTCGACAAAAATTGGGGGCGCTTCTTCTTGGAAATCTCAGTCTCTTTAATGGCAAAGGTAAAGCTACAATTATATGTAAACATGCTGCAAACCGTAGCTTTATCCTCAAGACACGCCAGTGATGGGAGAGAGTCGTCGCGTCGTCTAAGGAAAGGGAGTAAGTAGTACTCACAAGTATCTGTACTGGATCTATGTGTTAACTTGTATTATCAGCGATGGGACCTCAAACAACATTCAGACAATATGTGGCTATGATGATGATCTATGCCCTCCTCACCTTGGACAGCAACGGACAGAAGTAGAAAGCATGCACACTTACTACAGACATGGCCCTACTTGCACAGAATCTCAAGACCTGGAAGACTGAAGCTGAGCGAAGCCAAGACCACGCTACTGCCTTCCACATCAACACCAAAGAGGTCATGCCAAGCTGAACATCAACCTCAATGGAGCGGCCTCTGAATACCAATTCCTACTACACCAACCTACTTGGAGTGAAGCTTTGACCGCAGCTTACTTTACGGCAGCACACTCGAGTCCGATGCGCCAGGTATATTCAAGGAATAACCTACTGTGCCGACTTGATGATCTTCATGGGGTTGCCAGCCCAACAACCCTACGCACCACTGCCTTAACTGGCTCTGGTCTACAGCACGCTGAATATGCCGCCCCAGCATCTTGCAACAGCTCTCACCACAAGGGAAGCTAGACGAGATCAAGTACATGGCAATGAGGAGATGGAGTTCAGTTTGAGAAAGACACCTATCCTGGCTTGCTCCGTCCTACTCCATCCGAATTTCCTACCAGTGCTTCAGCCATTGCACATGCAGTACTTCGGACGAGAGAACACCACATGCATAAAAACTTGGGGCATAAGGCCCTGCTGGAAAACAAGCACCTGCTGCAAAACACTGTTCAAAAAAAAAAAAAAGAATCACACCAATTCGGTAGACAGAGACTGACTGCGCTCTCGCCGACCTTTTCTGCCGGTACACGCTGCTAAAATCTCCAGTTCCCTTTCAAACATCTTACGGGAATGGATAATGCCTGGCTAGATACCCCAAGACCAGATCAACGCTCTGTTTCACCTAAGATCCCGAACTACCAACTTGGCAGCAATCTCCCAGCAAGGAATGGGGTCACCTTAAAACCGGATAACAAGGAGTCGGTCGCTTCAATAGCCATATGCATGAGGGGGCTTAGGCCATCGCCAGCCTGCCAATGTGGTTCTCCATCACAGAATGGGATCACATTCTCAATGATGCCCTACCTTTCGTCCACAGGTGGACACAGCCTCTCAAAACCCAACCAATCAACAGTGAGTTGGCCCACCGGTTTACACACATTTAGCTGCTCGCCTCATTACGCAAGAACGAGGTAAGGCACTCGTGAACCATATTTTATTCAAAATTTTGAAAGAATAATGTCAGGATTCAACATATTTTAGAATTATTCCCAAATTCTATCAACTGTAGTTTTTATTTGTAGGTGTCCAAGCGTCAATTTTTTACTTTCCCCATAGACTGCATGGTTTAAAACGATGACACATAGTGTGTAACGTTTTTGTTTTGGGCTATATAGCTCAAAAACTAAGTTGATGACCCTTTTTTGGATTCAGGTTCTTGATCACACCGTATCACTGTGAATGCTGGAAAATTCTATCCAGTAGTTTACCGAAACACGTCAAACCCCTTAAAGTGGAAAGGGGAGGATTTTTTGAAGGACACAAATTTCTATCAAATTGAATGGATCGCTCTTGTAGACCACCTACAAGAACGTTTCGAAGGTTTATTGGAGAACACAATACAAAGAAAAACACAAATCTTGTTTTTAACCTGCCCTCCCTGACTATAGTAATTGTCCTCTAGGACACCGTGCTTCGACTTTCGTCGTGCAGACAGAAAGTACTAAAATCATATCTATTCCATAACGCGGGTATTCGGCTTATTCAACTTCAGGTGTGATCTAATACATTGGTAAAGCATTCCCCAAATATGCAAAAAAACACCCTTTTTACTTTTTTTAAAAAAAAATTGGGGGGCGCTTTCATTTTCTGGAAAAACTCCTCATGTCTTCTTTAAAGGTGCCATTTTGTGCTTCTAGCACCTTTTCTGTTTTTTCATAGTGTACCTTAAGAAAAGCATTATTTCACACAACATTTCGGTTGATTCCGATATTGCAATTTGTGTGATGAGCAATGCTTGTTTCCCCCGGTCCCATAGCCACTGTGGTGTAATTTATGTCCCGTTTACGGCAGAGAAAATACAAAATTGCTTATAGATACGACAAATGTGCACAGCCAGAAGATATCCGACACATACTAATGCCAGCGGTTCAGATGATTATAAAATCTCAACTTTTGAGGTAAGCGGGGCACGGGCGGTTGGGGATAATGAAATGCCCACTTTTAAGATTATGTCATAAGGCCGATTTCCCGACACAACCAAATAGGTTCTATTCATGTTGATAATTATTGGACAAAACATGGATAAAATGGTAGTCAGGAGAATTGTGGCAGTAATGATCACCATTTTGACATCTCTTAGAGTTAGGGTTAGACACCTGTTTGATTCATGTAGTGTGTCCACTGTAAGATGCACATCCTGGGACACTTTCAATCCTTAAGGTTAAAGTTCAAAAGTTTCTCTTCAAGAAGTAAAAGTCCAAGTCCTACAGGAAATTGGGTCATAGAGTCACTTGGGAAATCTTTATGATAAGGGGGGTCAAGGGTCACATACCACGGTCATAGGTCATCCATGTTTAAAATGGCTTGAAAACATCAAACTTGGTCTCATTTGAGAAGTATAAAGTCCAATTGCTACAGAACGGTGGTCATACATGACTCTTGGGAACCTATAAGATGATGTTAAAGGTCACATACCAAGGTCAAAGGCCATGAGGTAAATTGTTATAAATGGGCTAAAAACATCAAATTGGCATGGTTTTTGAAAGGTGAAAGTCCAATTCAGTTGCAGCCAAGATTGGGCCAATTACAACAACAGGGAACTTTTATATGATATAAGGTCAAGGGTCAATTGCCATTTAGGTCACGGTTCCTATGAGGTCAAATTATTAAAAGATAGGAGTGATTAGACAAGGTGGACCCATGAAAGTAGGTGACACTTGTGGTTCGAGAGAAACGCCTGGTTAAGACTCCCATCTTGCTAAAACTTAAACATTATCCTCACAATTTGGTCCAGAATTCAGTTCCTTAGACCTTAAAATAAAAACTTAGTCCACAAAAATACCAACTTTTGAATAACAATTCTAGCTTCCATAACCCCACCAATTTTGGTGTGGTTAGTGTTGTACACCCTCCAGGCGCGGATCTATGGAGGGGGCGGAGGGGCGCTGCGCCTCCCTGGTTAATTATGCAAAATCTTCCAAAATCAGGCACATTTTGGAAGTTTCAGCTTACAGCCCCCGTGGTAATTTTGACGTTTTTTCAAAGCCTGGGTCCGCACCCTGCCCTCACCCAAACCAAAGTTGAGTTCCCCCCTAAGCTCAGGCAAGTGAGTTTAGTTTTCTTTGGCATTTTCTTGTAGAACCCAGAACAACAAAAAGAATTAAAGCAACAAACCAGCAGCAACATAAAAAAATTAAATAAGGACAAAAATGGCACATACATCCATCTGCCGCTCATATGCACACGCACAACGTATGCACATGCCACACACATTGCATGCTCTCACCACACACACGATCATAGGATACAGTTTGGTTTTGTTTGTAGGAGATAACAAAAAAAACAACAAACAAACAGGTTTAGTGTTTTGTTTTTTTATTGTTAACAGAGTTGTTAGTTTGATGAAAGACAAAACAGAAACAAAAATTGCTGGTCCAAAGATTATACACCTGGTTTTCTTTCTTTCTGCAAATTTTACAGTTGCAAAAAAAAAATAAATGATGGTATTGTACAGAACTGAGCTTTCATTTTAAGCTATTCTGCAATTAAAAATATTTTGACTCTTTCAGATGAATCCTGATAGTGTCTTGAATGTATTGAAGGCAGAGTTTAAAAAAAGGCCATTTTTCTAAACTATGAATGCTGGTTGCATCGTCAGCATCTTTTGTAGAGTCATCATTTTAACTTTGCATAACAAAACAAATGCAATTGTTGAACAATATGCAGTTAGTTTTGCAGAGCTGACTCAGGCGGGTGGCGGCCAAGATATTCATAGCGCTAAACTGCGAACGAGTCATGGACGAGCCTGGACAGTGACCGAAAGTTGAAGTCACTGTGGTGCGTTTAAAATAGATCAGTGAGTGGCAGTGGGATTCCCTACGGAAGCACGAGGCGATCTATAAATTGCCGTGCGTAGTCCGGGGTGGGGTGGGCAGAAGTGTACTGCAAAAAACTATCATCAAATCTTTTTTTAAAGATCCGGACATGGACGAGGATTGCTACATACCAGTCAACGAATCATTCACGGGGGGGCATAGGCCCGTGATAGGCGGTCTTGCAATAGACCGGGTACATGGTCCCGCAGCCCAGTTGCAGTATAAATAGCGGATGACCTGCGATGAACATTGAGGTCAAGCAGACTGTTCAAAATGGATCCCGTTTAGTAACGTTAATTCATACAAAAAAAAATACAATGGAGATGATGCTTCCAACTCCAACGGATTTGAGTGGAAAAATATTGATATTAAATCATATTTTCGACTTTAGAAATTGTACCAGTTTTCGTGATTACGTGACTAAACATATGGCGAACGTGGCAAAAAACGACGCTATTCTTGGGCCGCCCACACCTGAGCTGTCATTGATGGGCATGTGTGGTTATAGAGCCCTCATAAGTGTAACCCATTTCTTAGCAGGGGGAAGGGACATGACCTGCTCAATTGGGCATTTGGATTGCCAACACGGGTAATTTTATGGATATTTCTGACGGCATTTTCTACAGCGGAAGGCCCCCCCCCCCCCCCCCCCCCCCCCCCCCCCCCCTCCTACAGAAATTGGGTCATATATTTCACTGGAAAATCTTATGATAAAGGTTGGTCAGGGGGGGGGGGGTACATACCAAGGTCATAGGTCATCATGTTTATAAAATGGGCTCGGAAAACATCAAATTGGTCTCATTTGAGATGTAAAAAGTCATTGCTACAACTTGGGTCATACATGACTCTTGGACCCTTCAGAAGATGAGGTTAAGGCACATACCAAGGTCAAAGGCCAGCGTACTGTTATCAAGGGCGAAAACATCAAATTGCATTTTTGAAGGTTGAAGTCCAATTCAGTGCAGCCAAGCTTGGGCCAATACATACAACAGGAACTTTTTTATTAATAAGGTCAAGGTCAATTCATTTTAGTTCAAATTTCCTCTGAGGTCAAAATTATAACATAGGAGTGATTAAGAAGGTGGACATGAAGTAGGTGACACTTATGTTCGAGAACCCTTTTACTACTCCGCCTTGCTAAAACTTTTAACATTATCTTCACTATTTGGGCCAGAATTCAGTTCCTTAGACCTTAAAATAAAAACTGTAGTTCCCAAAATCCAACTTTGAATAACAATTCAGCTTCCAAACCACCAAGTTTGGTGCTTCATGTTGTACCCCCGCCAGGCGCGGCTCTATGGAGGGGGCGGAGGGCGCGCGCCTCCCGTAATTCTGCAAAATCTTCCAAAATCAGCCCATTTTGGAACGTTCAGCGTACAGCCCCTGGTAATTTTGACGGTTGTCAAATCCTGGGCCGCCCCTGCCCTCCCAAACCAAAGTTGAGTTCCCCCCTAGCTCAGGGCAGTGTATTTAGTTTTCTTTGATTTTCTTGTAGAAAAAGAACAACAAAAAGATTAAAGCACCAACAGCAGCACCATAAAAAATAAATAGAAACAAATGGCACATACCATCCATATGCACGCTCATATCCACTCACAAACGTATGCACATGCACACATGCATGCTCTCACACCACACCCTATCATAGGATACATTTCTGGTTTTGTTTTTAGGATTAACCAACACAAACAAACAAACAGTTTAGTGTTTTGTTTGTTTCTGGTTAAGCAGAAGTTGTTAGTTTGATGAAAGGAAAACAGAACAAAATTTGGCTGGTCCCAAGATTATACCCACTTGGTTTTCTTCTTTTCTGTCAAATTTTCAGTTTGCAAAAAATAACTTGGGTATTTGTACAGAAAATAATCTTTCATTTTAAAGCTATTCCTGCACAGTTAAAATATTTTGACTCTTTCAAGTGAATCCTCTGATAGTGGTCCTTGAATGTAGTGAAAGGCAGAGTTTAAAAAAAGTGCCATTTTCTTAACTATGAAGCGATTGGTTGCATCGTCCGCATATTTTGTAAGAATTCATCTTTTGACCTTTTGCAAACATCAACAAATGCAAGTGTTGA
Organism: Ophioderma brevispina; assembly: GCA_023653785.1. Classification (NCBI taxonomy): domain Eukaryota; kingdom Metazoa; phylum Echinodermata; class Ophiuroidea; order Amphilepidida; family Ophiodermatidae; genus Ophioderma; species Ophioderma brevispina. The sequence goes on from JAMKCH010022874.1 coordinate 23,950, forward strand.
CCAATATGCAGTTAATTTTGCAGAGCTTCCTCAGGCGGTGGCGGCCAAGCTTCATACATAGCGCAAAACTGCCGACCGAATCATTGGACGAGCCTGAACAGTGCCGAAAGTTGAAGTCACTGTGCTGTTTTAAATATATCAGGAGTGGCCAGTGGAAATTCCCTACGGAGCCGAGGCGATCTAAATTGCCTTGCTTTAGTCGGTGGTTCATAATTGTGCGGCAAAACTATCATCAAATCTTTATTTAAAGACCGGACATGAGAGGAATTGCTACATACAAGTCACCGATCATTCCACGTTGGTGCATAGGCCCGTGCCATAGGCGTAGCAGAGGCTACCTGGTACATGCCCCCGCAGCCCCATCTGCCAGCTATAAATAGCGATGACCTTGCGATTGAACATGAGATCAAGCACCTCGTTCAAAATGGATCCCGTTTTTAACGGGTATTCATACAAAAAAAAAATACCTGAGTTGATTCTCAACTCCAACGATTTTGAGTGGAAAATATTGATATTAAACATATTTCGACTTTAGAATATTTGTCAAGTTTTTCGTGATTACTGGCTAAACTATGGGAACTGCCAAAACGGACGCTATCTTTGGCGGCCCCCCTGAGCGGCCTGATGGCCTGTGGTATAGCGCCCTCATAACGTGTAACCATGTCTTAGCAGGGGAAGGACATGACCTCCTCAATTTGGGCATTTGGGATTTCCAACAGTAATTTTGGAATTCTTACTGCATTTTCTAACGGCAGCCCGGTCCCAGTGTCATTACAAAATCATCTCTTAGACCTTCGTTCAATAAATTTTTATACTATCATGATATTTTTGAAATAAATTATTGACTCAAAATCCATTGGGTTTAGTGGATTAACCGCTCAAACTGTCATTTTCCATAACGGTCATTTTAATTTTCGTGACCAGATATATCCCTGTGGTCAAGTCTTTGTCTTATGTGCAAAGAGTGCCCTCCTCCTACCGTTCGTCTTTGAAAAGACTAGCACTCTGTTTATGCTGATGTTGATTCATTTGAATTCACTGTTGCTGTTAGGTTGACCCCCCCTGTTTCTTAGCTTTTCTTGTCCAAGCTCTGCTAAAAGCATCAAAATATATATGTCAAATTCTTATAACTTTAATAGCAAACGTGTTTTCTTTGGTACTGGCCAGGTTCCAAATATCCTCAACTTTATGATATCTTAGAGTTGTAAAGAAACACATTACAGAGGATAACGTTTCTGAAATTTCCAGATTTTTTGGCCGTAAATAAAAAAAAATATGCATCACTTGGCCATAGGCAGTGTGTGTGTGTGTTGCCTAGACGTTTTCGTTCATAACATATCAAAAGGAAACATTTCTGATACCAAATCTCAATTTGATGGAGTAAAAGTGGGGAAACAAGGTTCGTCGATCGTGTCACCACCTTAAAATACTGAACGTTATTGCAGGTGAACATGGTGAAATAGCTGAGCTCTAGACCTCCAACTTCAGGAGTTTTGTTCATTCGCGGCTTGGTCATGAGGCTACTCTCTCTCAGACTGAAGATGAAGTTCAGTGGGTTATTAAGATGTGTGGTAGCATTAGGCGATGCTTACACTTTTGGTGAAAGAAGGACCCTATTCCCCCGGGCTTGTTTGACTTTCTTGAATTAGCCATGCATTGAAGTTGAGAACCTGCTGTCACCTTGCCCTAGGCCTATAGGAACTTTTCACTCAACACCATGGTGGATAAGAATGAGCCATGTAGAATGGTGTTTTTACCATGGTTACATCTGATGAGAAGTAACATAGTTGTTTTGGGAAAATATATTATTGGAATTCATCTGGAGATTCAATACTATGCAAACTTGGAGAACTCGTAAAAAATTTTGCATGCTAGTATTACAATAGAATATTTGTGATTGTTATGGGCCGCCAGCTATAGCTGGAGGACCACTTAGCAACCGTTGTGCGTGTGTATGTGTGGATGTATGTGTGGATATGTGTGTGTGTGTCACTAACATGTTAATTTTAAAAAAATTGACCTCATTGAAAAGTTGACGTAACAATTGAACCAACTTCGTCATAGGTGCCCCATGGGATCCCTCATAGTTTGATGAGGTCAAGGTCATGTGCCAAAGTAAATTCATGTGAGGTCAAGTTTGAAATAGCGAAAATGTAAACTTGAACCTCAATTGAAATTTGAAGTACAATTGGAACCAAAACTGTGTCATAGGTGCACCAGGATCCCTCATCTTGAAAAGTTGAAGTACAATTGGGGGGGTTAGTTTGTTGTGCTTGGGTCTTTCCATCATCAGCGTATTTTTTATTATGTAAGTTTAAATATGTAATTAGTCATTTGATAATTGTGTCAGATTTAATTGTCTATTTTTTAACTCAATCAGCCGTATATCCTCTTGTCCGAGATTATCTAAACGACTCCACCACCTTACTTGCAGGGTGGACCAATTGCCTGGGTCAGCAGATATCTTACCTACCCCTTGAATAACCATTGGCCGTGGTGAACTCAATTGGCACAATTTTTTGTTTTTAAATTTGGGCATTTAGTCATTTGTGTGCGCTGATCACAAACTGCAGCACCACTGGCACTCTGTTGTGCATCCATAGTATCATATCACTAAATTGCTTGTGAAATTCTGTAATAATTTTATTCTTTGTTGTATACCATCATTTGCTACCATAGGGTGCTTTTCCATTTCCGGGGAAGCCGTGGTGGCAAGCACAAAAAACGTAGGATTGCTACGAGGACTTGCATCAGAAAATCACAGTGTCGAATCCGGGTAACACAATAATAAAGTAACTTTAGGTACAAATAGTTAACATCTTAACCAAATGAAGTACGCTTTGCTACCGGAAATCCAGGTCTATCAAGGCAAAACACAAATCTCACTGCATTGTGTGACTTCGTCATCAGCAATCAGTTTGGATATCTTGCCATCACCGAATCTTGGCTGACTGGAAATAGCAGAGATGATGTAGCCATTGCCTATATCCAGAATACTTTACCTACTTATAAGCTATATCATTCTCACCGCCATCGTAGAAATGCGGAGGGGTACAGCTATTCTCGTTAGGGATGGTCTCCATGTAGGATAAACGAGACCTGCGAGTTTTCATTCCATGTAATATATGAATGTCACAAAATCATCACCTTCTCCTCTTCCAACTTATTCTAACTACAAACTCAGCTGACAGAAAAAAATAATTCACCTCATCAATGTTTCTCGATGAATTCTCCTCTCTTCTTGCTACTTTGACAGTGGTACTGGCCATTTTGTCTCCTAAACTGGAGACTAAATGTCATGTTGATGTTGCTGATGACCGTGAGGCTGGTCAAATCCTTCCTCAATATTCTAGATCTGCATGACTTTAAACAACTAGTTGTTGTGGCCCAACTCACATCGGAAACCACACTCTGGATCTACTAAATAATTGGAAGCAAGACAATTTTGTGATGCCATATTTCAACTCATAGTCCACTTGCCGTCTGACCACTACGCTGTCCAAGGTCTTCATCAAAATCAACCGACCTGAACCGTGCATAAAACCATGCAGACTCCGGAAATTAGTAACATCAAAGAGACATCTTTCGCTCTGATAAACGATCTGCATTGTTGTTTGCCTTCAGACCCGAGTGGTGATCTCTAGTTAATGATATCATAACAGCTTATCTAAGAACACTTGATGACAGTCTCCACTCGTAAATCGATCTGTGTTCTGCGTCCTCATGCACTTTGATACACAGATGTCTTCGTGCTGAGAAGAAGGACGGCGTCGGCTGAGCGCAGAGTTTCAAGACTGGGCTCACATTTGCAAAGAGCTTACAAGACCAGTGCTCTAAATACAATCTCTTCCTTTCTAAAGCAAGACTGATTATCATAACAACCAGATTACTACATGTGAATCACATGACCTTTTCCGTGTAGTCAGTAAGCTAACTTTTCCCAGAGTGGAACAACCGTACCTGCCCATGAATGTCCAAAAAATCTTGCTGATAGTTTTGCAGAATTTTTCTACAGGAAGATCAAGGCTGCGTAACAGTCCTACAAGATACTACTACAGCCTCTATGTCCGTGGAACTAACAGAGTCATGCCAAGCACCTTCAGCTACTTTTCTACAGTGGTCCTGAAGAGGAGGGTCTTGAAATCCATCAAATCAGCCTGCTCCTTAGACCCTTTACCAGCTAGTATCTTAAAACTATGTCTAGATGATCCTGGTACCAGTCATAACAAGGATTGCCAACTCTTCCTGGTCTTCGGGCATATTTCCCCCAGCTCTCAAGCATGCTCTGTCATCCCGCTGGCTGAAGAAATCTGGCTTGGACACCAACATCTTCTCAAATTATCGCCCGATATCTAAGCGCCATTTCTTGGAAAAGGTGATTGAAAGATTATCAGTGATCAGTTTGAATGAACTAATTACCTCATCGATAATGACCTCCATGCTCCATGCAGTCGGCATACCGGCACTATCACAGTACGAGACTGCTCTGGTACGGGTGCAGAATGACAGCTGACTGATCTTGACAAACAAAAAGAGGCTGTACTAGTGTTTTTTACTGGACTTCAGCGCCGCCTTCCGACACCATATACCACAACAGCTCCTAGCCCTTCTAACTGAAACGGTATGGGATTACTGGAAAGCATTAAGTTGGTTCTCGGCAATACCTAGATGGCCGAACTCACTCTATATCAGTCAGAGGGTGCTTCGTCAGATCCTGTGGCAGTAGATTGTGGAGTCCCACGGGCTCAGTGTACTGGAACCGATTGACTCATCTGGTTCAGTTCCCCACTCAGGATAGCATCACTGGGCCCCACGGTATCAATTTGTTGTTTACGCTGATGAACACCCAGCTCTACCTGACTTCCACCCGCGGGATCGTGAAGCAGCCATAAAAAGATTGGAACATGCATTGCAGACATCAATCCTGGTGTAATCCAACAAGCTATATTAAATGACAGAAGAACGGAGATGTTGTACTTTCGCTCTCATTTTAGCAGAGCGGCTAGCAACTCTCAGCCATCTATTATCATTGGCAATCTGTTATACATCCGTCCTGAAGCACCGAACCTTGGTGTCATCTTAGACTCATCACTAAGAAGGATCAATCATGTTACAGCTTATGCAAACTGCTGGCCTCAATATGATTTGGGCAGTTTTCGACAGTACCTTGATGAAAAATCTACCATCAGTTTGGTCCACGCCTTTGTTACGTCTAGGCTGGATTCCTGCAATTCCTGCTTTATGGCCTTCCCGAAAGAGAATTGACCAAGTTTCAGCGAGTGTCCAAAATGCAGCTGCCCGTCTTGTCCTTAAAATCCGTCGACTAGACCATCATCACACACTCTCTACCACTACATTGGCTTCCAATAAACAGAGGGCAGTTTTAAAGATTCTACTGCTCCTATAAGGGCATCTCACAGCATGTCACCTGCCTATACTCTGAGCTCATCTAGCTGTAATCACCACCGAGAACCTTGAGATCATCTTCTTGCGCCCAGCTGAGTAAATCTGCCAACTCATCAACAAGTTCTTGGTTGAGATCCTTTGCTTACGCCCAGCAGCACATACTGTGTAATAAACTCCCTAACCGTGATCGCTTAGCTCAGTTCAGCAACTATTTTCAAGTCACCTCTGTAAGACATTCTATTTACACAACATTTTTTGGCTCCTGATACTTATCCTGTTCTCTGAGCAGTTCCATCAACTAATTAATTCCTGTGATTTTTTTTCCAGATTCTTTTTCTTATTCTCTCCCTTCATCCAATCCGGTTGCCTAGAATAGTGTTGTTTTTCATCACTTTAGGTAGGGTTAGAGGCAGCTGAATCCAGGAAAGATCAAGACTTAACCGATGTCGCTGTGGGGTACATACACACAGATCCTCACAGCTGACGATTCAGGTGTAATCCCCATATGTTCTTAGTATGGGAGGCACTGGTTTGTCCTTTCTCTTCTATCTGTTGGGCACAAGTATATAGGTTTGAATTTCCACTTAAATTTTAAAGTTTTTTGGAAATTGTGTATAATTGATGTATATCCCTTGTTGTTTTTAACATTATAATTTTTAAGCTATTTGTGTATTTGTCGTATTGATATTTTTGTATTTTTGTCTCTTTTCTATGTGAAGCGCCTAGATGCCTCTGCATTAGGCGCTAATATCAAATTGTTATTATTATTATATATTAATTTATTATATGGGTTGACGAGGTCAAGGACATGTGCCAGGTCAAGGTCATGGAGTGGCCCCACAGCTTATATTCCTTTGAATATAGTGAGCGCGCGCACAAGCCGAAAACCTCGAAATTCTAGTTGTAATAGTGTTGTATTGGTGATTTTTAATATGGTTGTAAATTTTAGGAAATAAAGTTCTTTCTGCTTTTTATTCCCTGAAACGTGTGCAAACGCTCTCTTACCAAGTTTTCCCACTCTTATTCCCCAGGATACTGTGCAAAGTCTCTCCTAACCAATTAGGAGAATCTTACAATGTTGGACTGATTGAGTTTATCTTGATATGGATTGCATCAGAAGAATACCCATAAAACGTGCTGATTTGGGGTTACTAATTTTTCAGGTGAGGGCTAATTTATACAACCTTTACCCCATGCAAAAATATCAATTTTGAAAAACCTAGAGGGCGCACACATCATTTTTTTAAATGTCCAGTGTTTCTTTAAAAACATTCTATAAGGCATATTAGTTTCTGATTCTCTTCTCTCACTCACACACACACACACATGCACACACACACCCATACACACACAACGCCCCACACCCCTACACACACAAATACCCATACACATCCACACGCACATACAAAGTAAGTACTGCATTTGGAAAACAGGAAAAATTTTAAAATACCTAAATACGTACACAGCTAATTCTTCCTATTTCTTGCTTTAAAAAAAAAAAAAAAAAAAAAAAAAAAAAAGTAGTTATTTTGAAAAAGTAAATTTTGCATCAACTTGTATGGTACCATAAGATTGCCATTTTTCATGCTCTCACCATTGATTTTAACCACCCCTTCAAAGTTGCAATTATGTTTAGATTCCAATTTGTCATTCGCTTTCTAAAAATCCCACAACCCCAAGGCATCGGATGTATCGACAACATACTGTAAAAAGTTTATAATTTTCGTGGTGGTGTAATTTTTGTTTGTGTTTTCAGCGATTTTTTAACATTTTTGCTTGTTTTTTAAATTCGCTCTTTCAGCTATCCACATAGACCTACACACAAAATAAACATTTTTCGCGGGTTTTTAATTTCGCGCTAGCTTTCCAGAAGCCCGCGAAAAGGTGAAAATTAATGTAGCGCGAAATTTCCACTTTTACAGTACAACATCCCTCTGCAATGGTGTCAATACCACGCCATTGTTGAAGGCGGTTACTGTCCTAAGACAATAAACTGAAAAGAAATAGGTCCATCTTAAACACCAGACTGTACGTTTTGAGTTCGAAATTGGTAGGTAACTTGTGAAGTGAGTTCTTAGTGGTGTTTAGCATACAGATTTATGTTCATCTAAAGGCCCTTTTTGTGATTTGCTAAAAAATTGAGAAAATCATCAAAAATCAGATTATTGCAATGTCGTAACAAGTATGTGTATCCTAACATACCCCCTACAAATGATAAGACCAAAACAACCTAAAAAGGACAAAATTTGATATTTTAGTCATTACTGTCCCATACGGACACTTACGCGACAACACGGAATTAATCAGATATCTTGACTACTGTTTTACTAAGCCCTTTTTGTATCAACTCTTCAGTTGGAAAAAATAATTTATTAGAATTCTGCAGACGTTATCAATTCACTTTTAAGCTATTCCTGCGGATTTCAAATATTTTGACCCTGTCGGGTGGGTCACTGATAGTGTTGTATTTTAGCAAATGAATGTAAAAGGGGCATTTCGTGATCCACAGCTTTGTCCCCCGACTTACCTAAATCAACCCGAGTTTTTTTAATCACCTGACCCATTGACCTAAGTATAGTATATGTACCAAATCTTATTTGCAGATCTACTTTGCAAGAAATTTGCAATTTTGTATTTTCTGTCCTTAAACAGATAGAAATTTCAACAGTGGTCTACAGGGCAGCGTGATGCAAACATTTGCTCATAACATCAAAATGCACTGTCAGAATCAACTGAAATTTTTGAAATAACCTTTTCTCAAGGATTTTTAATGAACCATATAAATAAGGTGCCTTAAAGGGGGAGGGCTCGATTTAAGTACGGTATATAAAGTTTTCATCTTAAAAAAATCTTGATAGATTGGTCATCACCCCAAAATTCCATCTGTAAAGTTTTGCACTGATATTTCAATCCATTTTGATGTGAGAGCTAAAAAACATGATTTTGTAAGCCCCACTGTGTAAAATTAATATTGGTCGTCCAAAATGGGGCACATTTTTCGCTTGTAATTTCCAAACCTTTCTTCTGATACCAAAATTTTGATCACTTCTGGTAAAATCAGGGGTTCTGGGGACAAGGCTATTAGTGATCAGACCATGGCCCTTTAAAGTTTTTGTCATAAAGACACTATCATTGATTCATTCGAAAGAGTAAAAATATTTGAAATTTGCAGGAATAGCTTAAAAGTAAAGGATAAGTGTGTAAAATTATCTTCAGTTATTTTTTCCAAGTGAAGAGTTGACAGAAAAGGGAGAAAACGGCGGTGACTCTCCATTCAGTTATGTGTTGTAGTAAATGTTAGGGTACATATCAATATTATTAAATCTGATTTTTGATGATTTTTTCTGATTTAGCAAATCACTGATATTGCCTTTTAAATCGCACAATGTTGAAACAAATCTGTGTTTTATTAAAGTTTTCAGTGAAAGTTTTTGCAACTGTTCTCATTTCAAATGTTTCTCTGATCAGCTTCATGTCTCCTCCAGTTTCAAACTATTCTAAAAAGGTGAAACAAACATGGCTGTACGCAGGTTTTATTTTTTTATGGTACGAGACTTCAAGAAAGTGGACAGTGGACTTTTTTTGGTAAAAGTGGATCTAACCCCCCAAAAATGGTCCTTTTTTGGACTTCTTTAGCATCTCATCATTAAAAAGTTGACTTTCTTGTCAAAATTTCTCTAAACATTAGACCTTTTTATCAACAAAAAAGCAAAAAGTGACCCTTTTACCCCTTTTGTGGATTTTTTTTTTTGGGGGGTGCAATCCCCCACACCCCTTGTGTGTAAACTGGTCTAAAAACGAATAATTTTAATGCTCTTCAGATGGCCTTGTTTATCTTGCCAGAACTCTCTATGTCTTATGAATGATTAACTTGCTTGGTATTTACTCTCCATCTAGGGATAGCTTGAACTGCACTATATTTGTATCAGGCGGTTACAGAGAAAGGATTTCTGAATAGCAAGACTCCGATTGTGACACTAAAGCAAGCCCGTAGCCCAGGGCGATGTCCTGCATGGAGAACAAGCAGTATATTTGGATTAAAAGGATAGCCTTCCTTTTTAAGTCTGTAAATGTATCCTTTGCACAACTTTCATTATGTTTTCTCATTTGTATTGAATCGCAAAACAAGTTGAAGTGCTATCATTTTCATTTTGAGGTTATTCTGAATAGAAAGGATTGTTGGTTTTATCATAGCCATGTCTGCATGTTTCTGTTTTGAATCCAGGCCCTTCTTTGTGCTTGCTGTTTTTGAACAGAGGTCTGTCTCTATGCTTTGTTATTCAAACAATTATGCCAAGTGTACTTTATTTCCAGGTATTTTTCTGTGATTGTACAGAACAAACACATCATACCTCCGGGTAAATCAAGTTGGTCTTAACCTCTGTGTGCCCTCAAGGTGACCATTGTCACTCGGAGTTCAAACTGTTTCAATTTTTCTAAAAAAATTCAATATGATGCATTTTATGACCAAATTTATAATCAGCAAGAAAATTGCAATAATATTGAGGGCATAAGTACATTAAACCCTTCACACTTACTCTATATAATAATTATGTGGTCAGTTTTAACCTCAATGCAAATAGTACCTACTTCGGATGGAAAGATTTTACCATGCCCATTGGAAGAGTAGAACCAATACGTGGATTTTGGGTTTCCTACCGGAAATCATTTTTTACCAAAATTCCTATCCCACAATGCACCAACGATGTACGAGTAGATAAAATAAATAGCGCATATATTCTATGGTGTTTTGTGTCATACGGTCATTTATCTGTCATAACTGTGCGAAACCGTTTGCTGTACATAACCTTTACCAGTAACGAGTACTCTTTGATTGCCTTGTAATTTTTGCGCCACAAAATGTGTGGGTAGTTTAAAAGAGGCGCACTAAACCGTGAGCGTGCATGGAGTGATGCATATCTACTCGTACATCGTTGGTGCATTGTGGGATAGGAATTTCAGTAAAAAATGATTTCCGGTAGGAAACCCAAAATCCACGTATTGAAGTCTCACCTGTCCCACATAACATTTTAAATCCCCATTCAGCTGACCATACAGCAAAATAGTGTCATTCCAAGGTACGTATTGAAGGTCTCAATTGATTCTACGTAGGAATTTGATTGTTAGTGTATAGCATTTGGCATTGAGGAACCCTAATATGAATAGCTATGAATGGCTATACTCGAGCATTACATGCTGAATAGCATTTAGTCCCACTTTTAAAAAAATACGGTGACATTTTGTGAGACGCACTATATAACCCTCTAAAATTCTAACATTCCATCACACACCTGCTTTATTTGTTGGCAGCATGGCCGCTCCCATCGACCCAGATTACCATGATGATCCCCTTTAAAGGTTTATACAGATATAGGGAAAGTGTATTTTGATTGGTTGCTCAGTTTGGATATCATAATATATCATGGAATGAACCAATCAGAGATATTGTAAGAAATTTGTTAGACGTCGGGGGTGGTAACAACCTTGTACTTGTTCATCACCAAATAGGAAAGAATTTTATGTTTTTTGTTATCCACGTATGAAAGTAATTCTGTTTTACAAGCGGATCTCTCTACAAAAGCATGCATCACGCAGGGTTGGTGCGATTTAATTGATTTAAATCACTATAATTTCAAGTACGATTTAAATCATTTGATTTTTTTTTAAATCCCTGATTTTTTTTCAACTTTAAAAAGTTGATTTAAATCAACTTTTTAAAGTTGAAAAAAAAAATTGTAGAATTCTTTTTGTCTATAAGTCAAGAGTTTATCACATTTTCTAGACAAAATTGGCACCAAGGGACCTTAGCAATCAAAATTTTATAAATCTTACCCAACAATAAAACCATAATCAGTGGGCGTGGTTTATCATGTTAACAAGAAATTTTATTGGTTTAGGTCAAAGCTCCGCCCATCCATTACTGGGTAATAGATGGATAGTGCGTGCAGGAATTACGCAGTGTAGTCGAATATATGACACACGCAAATGGCGCATTTATCCTAACTGCGTCAGGCATGTTACGTTGGGACGCAAATGCAATTTACGTAGCGTGACAATCACCACGCGATGATATGGGGTTCCTTGTTTTTCAATGAGGGTGCAAGAAAAAAATGATGTAACACTATCTTTGACAAATAAATTTGTGATAAAAACAAAAATAATTCACAATTCTAATAAGAAATGATAATATTTTTCGGTGGTGGGATGCCCATCATTATGGACAACCATCTAAGAATGGCCAACAAAAAATCTCATCTTTTATTTCTCTAATACCAGCACACGGCTGGCTTCTGGAGGTAGATACTTGCCTTCATACTTATTTAAGTGCGTGTTCACCGATTGTGGATTGATTTTGATATCATCATGGAAAAGGCCATATTTTTCTCATTGTCGTCCTGACTTTTGAGCCCATCAATCCATTTCATTCCAGATATAAACAAAAAACTGCCGTTGTAGTGGTTAAACCATCAATATTAGTCACAGTAATGAATAGGGATTTGCATGTGGGCATTATTGCTCTACGTCAAAACCGGCAATAAAAACATAAATCGGAACAACACCTTTAAATGTATAAGGTAGATGACCCTATTTTATCGTTCTTTCTTTCCTCCTTTTCTTTTCTTCTTTTTTTTTTTCGATTACGATTAGGATTTGAATTAGACATGGTGATTTTTTTTTAAGTAGCAAATTTGATATTCATCTTTGTAAACATATATTCAATCAAACAGTTGAACCAAAATCAAAGTTTCTGATGCTGACATAGCAAAAAAACCATAACCAAAGTAATTTAGCAGAATTGGAATTCGATGGAGTTGATTTAATTGTGTTGCCTGGGCAGCCAGAATGGCCAAAATAACCATACTGACAAATATGGCACAATGGATTAATTAATCACTAATCTTATAATTTTAATTGAAAAATGGATCAGATAACAATAAATATTATATAATACATTTGAATCTAGGGCAGTATTTAATAAGATTTCTATAGCATCAAATACAAAAGCCCTTGAAGAAAAATTTCATGATGATGATTGAAAAAACAATGGATTTAAATAAAAACAAATCTGATTTAAAATTTAAAAAAAATAAAAATCACCAACCCTTGCACCATGCTTGCCTTCTGCCTGTGTTTGCTGTGATACTGATGCACTTAAGTGACAGGAGGAGATTGTTTAAGGATACAAATGTCTCTCAAATGTACTGGATTGTTTGTAGACCACCTACCGGAGAACGATTCGAGAGATGATAATTGGACAAAAGAGAACAAAAGAAAACTGCAAAACCTTGTTTTGAACTTTCCTGCTATCGTAATCGTCCCTATAGAAAAAACCATGCTTTGAGTTTCTGACGTGCACAACAGAAAATGAAGGAACATGTGGTCCAGTGGATATGACAGCCGACTCATGTTCTGAAGGTTGTGGGTTCGAGCCCCGCTGCGGCCAATGTGTTGCACACTTGGGCAAGGCACTTTACCGCACTTGCCTCGTCGACCCAAGTGATATTCGGGTAGCTGTTAGGGGGAATATTACAATCTAAGTGCGGATAGGATTGTGCACTTGGCCAGCTGCCGGCCTAGGTGAAGCGAAATGATTGTGACGATTTCCTGATGGCGGCGTAATAATAATAGGCAACAGCGCTGTGATCTTGATGAAATGGCGCTATATAAAAGCCGGTGTATTATTATTATATTATTATTAACATACTAAATCATCATATTACATAAAGACGGCTTATTCACATCAGGTGTGATCTAATACTTACACTTGTAAGCATTCCAAATATGCAAAAAACCTGGGTTCGACCAAAAATTGGGGGCGCTTCTTTCTGGAAATGTCCTCATGTCTCTTTAAACTATTCAATTCACTAAAGAATCTTGCCTGTTTTGTGATGAACAAAGTAGAAGTTTATTGATTACTTGTACTTCTAGTAATCAATAAACTCCCACACAAGTCTCACAAGGAATGCCTGGTATTTGTTGACTTATAGGACCAGTATTTTGTGCATCAGTGTAAGAGATTTGTTTTGTTCACACATCATGCGCTGTGACTTAAATTGTGTGCGATTTAGACTGTGCCTAAGAGTGTATAAAGCGTATTTTGTAGTAAGGTGCGAAAATGCTGCGCAGCGCATCAATTAATTTACTTTGCACTTCGAAGTTGAAGCAGTATAGATGTAGTACAGGCCTATGCATTATGCTATCCTTCAGTGTCCCTAAAAGTGGACCAAAATAACGTCACAATAAACTGCCGGTGTAACAAGTAGCCCATCACGTCCATGTTCCTAGCTTCCTCTATAATATCATTTATGACTTCCTATCATTTCATTGGCTCTGAGATTTATGATTAGTGAACTGACAAATTACAACTGTTTGCTTGTCAAATGCAATAGAATGTTATAATTATAGAATAGAATTTGTGTTAGCACTTCCTACATGTTTGAAAGACTCCATGATTTATCATAAGAAAAGATTACTTCAGTTTTTTTACCTGTCAAGCGTAATGTGACCGGGACTATATTAAAAGTCAATCTGTGTTAATAACTTCCTAATTCAATAAATTACAAATAAGTGATTACATGATATCTAATTTTGGCATCTTTTAGTAGCATAACCTGATTATTGCCTGTCCCCATGAGAGCGCAAGCTATTTACACAAGCAAAATAGTTGTATCAGCCTTGATGTGAGTGTATCGGGGAACTTGTATGAATGCCTAAATATCACAAAGTACTCCATACAAAGATGTAATACTCATAAACACAATGGCCGGTATTCACAAAAGTGGGTTAACTTTAACCCAGTGTTAATTTTAAAGGTGCAACAAGAGATTTCCCATATCAGGTGTCCCGAAAAATATTGAAAATTCTGATTTTTGCATTGATGTAAAGCTTTCCATCAAAAATACCCCCACCTGAAAGGACTAAGCTGAGAAATATTTCTTCGGTTAAAAAAATTTGAAATTTCTAATTTCGTATAGGAGCAAATACTAAATTTAGCCTATGTTTTATATTGAAATATGAGCAAATAAAAAGCACCTTTTGTTTTCACTTTCAAGGCATTTCTGCAGCTAAATACAAGGTAAGAATTATACTGAGGGTCTAATCTATATGAAATTACTACAAATGACACAATATAAGGATGACTCAAAATCTCTTGTTGCAACTATAACCCTGGGTCAAATATCCCATAGAGAATAACTTGAATTTAACCCATGATCGTGGGTTAAACCCTGTTTAACCCTGGGTTAAAGTTAACCCGCTTTTTTTTGAATACCGTATACTGTCCAAGTATTTTTAGGTAATTGGTGATAGGTCAGTATTTTGTGTATCAGTGTAAGAATTTGTTTGCGTGCGATTTAGACTGTGCCAAAGAGTGTATAAGCGTGTTTGTAGGTAATGTGGGATAGTGCCGCGCAGCACCTCAATTATTTACTTGTGTACTTCGAAGTTGAAGTAGTATCGATGTAGTACAGGCCTATGCATTATGCTATCCTTCAGTGTCCCTAAAAATTGGACCAAAATAACGTCACGATAAACTGCCGGTGTAACAAGAAGCCTGTCACGTCCATGTTCCTATATAGCTTCCTCTATAATATCATTTATGACTTCCTATCATTTCATTAGCTCTGAGATTTATGATTAGTGAACGGACAAATTACAACTGTTTGCTTGTCAAATGCAATAGAATGTTATAATTATAGAATAGAATTTGTGTTAGCACTTCCTACATGTTTGAAAGACTCCATGATTTATCATAAGAAAAGATTATTCATTTTTACCTGTCAAGCGTGATGTGACTTGGACTATATTCAAAAGCAATCTGTGTTAATAAATTCCTAATTCAATAAATACAAATTAGTGATTACATGATCGAATTTTGCTCTTTTAGTAGAGTAACCTGATTATTTCTTGTCCCATGAGAGCGCAGCTACTTTAATGATCATGTTAGTATTTTACTTGGGAGAATTTTGGACTTTGAAGTAGAGGCTGAAACAAGTGTCTTTATCAAAATGTAATATTTTCCAGAACACAATGTTCATAAAAAATAAGGATTTTTGAGAAATGTTTGTTTTAGATGTATGGAGATTTTGTTTTTTGTACGCTTGATTGTGAATTGAACTGAGCTGACAATTCTGCATATCTTCAAAGAATTTTAAACTTCTAATATTATGCACCTATCAAGGGTAATTTTGTACCCCTAATCAGGGTCCAAGTGGCATTGATTTTTCAGAGAGGAGTGATGTTTGTTGGAAGAGGATGTTGTGGTGAGGCAGGACGAAAATTAAGCATTAAAATATTAGCCACATTTTTTTGAAGAGCGCCCCCAATTTTTCAAAAAAATTGAGATTTTTACACGGTTGCATTGGGTACTGGCTAGTAAACTATACCTGTGAATGGTTTAAGAGCTCGCAAAATGTCTGTGTGTCACAAACGAATGAATTTTGTATTATTATTATCGGGGATCCCCGATAATAATTAAACGGCTGCTGGAAACGGCCTTCCAATGTGCAATACTGTGAAATACGCCATGTACGTGTCTACGCTCATCCACTAGTTGTTTTATTGGTTCGGCAAGTCAAGTTAGAGATTATCTTCTCGAGGTGGCACTATTTCATCATGGACGGACATAAACGAGTATTTCCAGCTCTGCCGTTAAGGAGTCTGGGATCCCAATTCTAATGGACAAAATCGGCTTATTTTATGATAAATGCGCATCTTTTATCATTCCCTCGTTCGCAGGTATAGTTTCCTAGACAATTACCCAACGAACTGCCAAAATATCAACTTTTGAAAATTGGGGCGCTCTTCAAAAAATGTGCTAAATTGCTTTAATCTTGGTCTTGTCTCAGGTCGTGTCTTTGTTTCTTTGTTTGTTGACTTTTAATTACCCTAACTGCTGGGTCGTTGCACAAGCACCAAATAATGTTGCTTTTTATCACAAGTTCAATATGCTCTGAATTTGCAGTGTGTTACCAAGATTTAATTTCGCTTTAATTCCTTGCATTCCCATATTTGTGTTGTGTTTTTGGAATCTGTTTTCTGTCCCGGGGGGGGGGGAACTGTATTCAAAGGTGGATATGAATGCGTGAACATGGACTTTTCAAATAATGCACCCTAAACCGTATTTTCACACCGACTAAAAAACAAACTAAAACATACCCTAACGAAGTATTTTTATCTTTTATGATACCCTCACAAGTACGCAGTGTATTGAATTAAATATACCCTTTATTATCTGTGCTTTTGCTTACTTCCAAGGTCCGATTACAATATTTTGGATGATTTTGATCCCTGCCTTAATGAGATATAACATGACAATTTCAGGGTTAAGAAAAAAACAATACCTTTTTTCCATATTTTGCTGTTTTTTTGACACCCTAACGATGTACGGTACAAACGCGCTACATCGCCTGTTGGAAAAAAGACACCGTTTTTACGCGTTTTCTTGTTCACGCATCATATCCAACCTTTGAATACAAGTGGCCCCCCGGGTGTTTTCTGTAAACCAAGAAAGCAGAAATTCCTCTTAAGTACCAAATTAATGGGTAATACTCTAACATTTTAGTGGGATTTTTTATAGAGCCAAAAAAAAAAAAAGAAGTTTCCAGTAGGTGGTGGCGTATTGTGAGTTTGGCGCCATTTTATGGCATGTCAGTTCACTTAGTTTGTTGACTAAGACAATTTTCCTGTTTCTTGGTACAAAAACGAAATGCATCCACAATTGATTTTTGTTTTGTAAAGTATTAGTATAAAATATGGCTTTTATACTGTAACTGTTTAAAATATGACGTTTTTGTTAATATAATTACCATTTTGGTGGTAGTTTTGGAGGCATTTCTGCAGAAAATTCTTTTACAAAAATTATACAAAATAAAAATTTTAAAAATGCATTTTGCATTTTTGTTGTTGAGCTTTCCTGATGGAAACTTAAAAGGGGCTCAGAGATTTTGAAATGTAATTTTTTTAAAGTTCTAATTTTAAAAAGTCAACCGGAATTAAGTGATAGTCAACCAAAATTGCTAAATTTTAAGTTTGAGATAAATCAGATTTTTCATTTTGATGTAGTAACATTATGTGGTAAGTGTAATACTTAATAGTATTATAATTTATAGGATACTTTGTATAAACACAATTTCTCTGATCCAAACTTTTTTACAAAGTTGTGATTTTTCAATAAGGACATTAATTTGAGCTTAGCTATTTTACACATTATTAGTATTTGACAGCATTTATGTACTTGTAAAAACATGATTTATTAAATTTGAGGGACCATCTTAAAAATAATTCTCTGAGTCAGCCTTTTTGGGGGGGGCCAAATCCATGTCCGTTTTACCGACTTGGCAAACTTTC
>JAMKCH010022875.1:0-21566 GCA_023653785.1 Ophioderma brevispina
AGGTCAAAGGGCTTCCTGGCCTTTCCGTGCTATTTCATTTAAAATCAAAGTCAGAGAACACTTTCTTCATATTTCATCAGAAATCAATTCCTCGCTAATTTTTTTCCCGCAACTCGAATGTGTGAAAAGTACGGTTCCCGCCTTTCACTACCGTTCATATAATATCTCGATTGGCCCGATTAACTGATTATAAACATCATAAGCCGTACATAATGGAGTGAGCAATCATAATAGGCCGCCTGTATAATATGCACCTTTAAGGTTTTTCCACCACTAAAATAACTGTCCCATCGTTTTCCTGTACAAATTGGCGAGATGAAAACGTCATTTTTCTCCTCAATGGAACATCTCCAGACCTTTAAGCTAAAAACATTCTGCTTGAAGACATCTATATCCTACACAACAATCATGAAATTCGGGTAGTTATCCCCAAAATTTTCGAGCGACTGGAACCGCGAAGGAACTAGCATGCACCGTGGACCACGGAGTTCCACAGCACTTTTTCAGTCAGGGTGTTCCCTGTAAGGATACCGTCCAAAATTGGTTTGTCGGATCAAAATAACATATCGATGACAACCTTTTCTTGATATTCCTACCGTAATTCATACTTAATTTGATAGCAACCATGTGTTGAAAAACCCAGATCTCGCCATTTCTCTCAGTTTTTAGGGATAATTAAGCGAGGTCAAAAAAAGCCTCATTTGCAGTGGGGGCTGGACTTACCTGGTTCTCATGTTATTTACTGGTGTGAATCCTTAAGCTTTTTAGCACGTTTCTGATTGGCTACTTGTTTCAATGAAGAACCAATTTATGAAGAACAGGTATTACCCAGGTGTTTCTCATTTCTTATATCAATGGTTGTTCTCAATTTGGTTGTCAGTGCAGATAGGTAACCAACCTGTTGCTAATTCAATTGAAGTGAGCAGTGCGACTGCACAACAGCATGGACATACACTCCTGAGTGGGATGCTGACGAAGTGGCAGATGGAATGTAGACATGGATAAAGGCCCTCCCGAGGCGAGGGTATCATTACCCATATCATTCTGGATGTGTTGGGTAAGTCAAGCTAGTAATTGGTCTTCATACCTGCAATATTTGACCCTTAAATAGAGGTGCCAGCGCTGATGTTGTTTTTACGTTTCTTGGAGTTAACATATTAAAGAGGTTTACGTAAAGTGTAGGTTCAAGAATGGATCTTGCTTGAAATGAAGGCCTAAAGAATGCAGCACATTAACCTGTACCACCATTTTCGGGTCAGTACTCCCGTCCTCGTCTACGTACTCTATTCCTGGGGTTGAATGATACGAAAGCATGTTTTGTCAGTTGAAGAGTGATGCTCAAATGCATTTCCAGCGATATGGGAGAGTGTAGCAAGTGATTGGGTGTGATATTGGATAATATGACCTAATAACATTCGGAGTGATCTAGGAGAAGAAGGCACGCAAGGAGTGATCAGTGAGAAATGAATCAAAAGGGAAGAGTATAGGAGAATGTCACAGACTTTGGCAATTCAGTCACAAAAGTGGACGGAATTATATTGTAATAACTGTCATCAAGCTCGCATTTTTTAGTCAAAATTCAGTGTACCTGTCCATGTTGATCCACTCTGCCCACGCCTATTAGCACTATTGTTTGCTGTCACGTTGGAACATTCTGAAAGGGTTCCTATCACCTTTGCATGAGAAAATTCCGATCGCCGTGAAACACAGAAATATTGCAAATGATACAAAATCGGTATTGTATTGAGATATCTAGTGGCCTGACGATGACCTTTGCACCCTCTTTGAATAGCGGAGAATGACAGAATGTTTAAAGAATGGCAAGTACGGAACAACAATTTGCGTACTGAGAGTGGAGACTTTTTGACAAGAAGTATCTGCCCTAATTATTGTCTGAATACATGCGTTTATCTTGTTTACTTATTATAGTACCGCCAGAGGCTGCAATCATATCATCCCCGGATGGAACGGACTATACCACAGGTGATTCAGTGGCAGTGATATCGTCCATAAGCGCACTAGCATCAGGATCAAATGTATTTGAATGTCGCACTGAAGGCATCAAGAATCAGGCAATGTTTGAATGGGAACTTAATGGCAATGTCATCTCTGCCGCAAGTCCACCTGTACACTCTGTACACGCAGCAGATAGTAGGCTAATGGACAGTAAACAAACCATTACAATTGATATGGCCATTTCGGTGTCTAGTTGGTATACTAAGCTGGAATGCAAAGTATGGAATGATGCACTACCAAAGTCTATGGCTGTGAAAACCCACGTATTCTTTGATCCGATTTACGGTAAGGAAACAAAAGGGTTTTGAAAATCTAAGTTTTAATTTTGACTTTACCTTAGCTAAGAGGTAGTAAGTGATTACTTCCAAACTCAGTCGCTAGTGGGCCGATGGTTTATGCGGTTGAACCGTATTTCCATTTTAAAACAATAAAAAACAGTTCCATGATCATTTGCCCATTTCCAAATTAACCTTGGCGGAGAGCGGTATAAATCCCAGCAACCCGGAAATATTTGGTAAAATAGTGCCACGGACAAGCACTCTAGCCACTTGGCACGCTCTCCCGCTCAGTAAGGCCTAAAATACTGTATTGGAGTAAAAGGTCAAAATAGAGTATGGGAGGTGGGTATAGTACGACTATTATGTATTTTTTTTTCAGAGATGTCGATGTTACATGTACCTCTGCGCTTTAACGTGGATATATTTGTAGTTCAAATTGCAAAACAATACCCTTTGAAAGTAAAATTTATGACACTTTCTGGACTGATAGAATTCAGAAGAAATTATCTGTAATGGGGGAAAGCAGCAATACTATAGGAGAAGAATAATTAGGACCTCACATGGCACAACAAGCCAATATGTTAAGGTTATTTTTGTTTCTCTCATTAGTGCCTCCAACTCTTCCTTTGATGTCTTTCGGTACACTCACATTCAAAGGCGTCACTAACCCTAGTACAACAACACGTGTTGTAGCAGGTACAGCTGTGACCTTCACGTGCCGGACAGAGGACGCCAATCCTGCTGCAAGTTTGACATGGTCATTCACAGGTATATCTCATTTATTTCAATTTAACGCACCACACCCAGTCCATTATGAAGAACTCTCAGTATTGAGGCCCTTCTCGGCCCAATACCGAGACTACAATGAAACCTACAATGTGTTTGTCACAGCCGAGAAGATGATGCCAATTACAAATTTGTAAACAGCTGTGATCTGTGAACAATTTTAGCGACTGCATTGGTTCCTGCCAGTTTAGATTTATTAATCGAAACCGGGTAATACGCGCCCGGTTGCTGGGCAAATTCCGCAGAACCCAGAAATAAATGCCGGAAGTATTTTTTTTCGAGTGAGCTTGGTATGCTTTCCATTCCATTGTTTCCAATGTAGATAACTTTCAAACAAAGTCATACTACATATTTTTTGAAAACTGCAGCATTGGGGCCAGGCAAGATTTAGCACAAGTACAAGCAGGTAACGAGAGTTCATAGGGGAATGTTAGTTGAACATATAACGACGAATCAGTGATGGAATTGCTGATTAATGTTACTAAATTGTGTAAAGTTGGAATTGTAAGCTTATACAAGGTGTCGCAGAATGATTGGTATAAACTTATGTTTATAATCATCTAAAGCGTTACATAAAATGCAGATGGTTGTATTTGCAATTTTCCATCTATCAAGTAATTTTCCAGTGGGTAAATATTATGGAGAATTTTAAAATTAAATTCAACAAGTTTACATATCAGTTGTCAAATTAACAGTTTGATGCAACCAAATTGTTTTCCAGTCGATCTCTCTATGAAACTGAGTGTTCCAGACCCGTTCGCAAGTTGCTTGCGTACCTTTTAAGTCGATAAAATGGAGTAAATTGTTCTACAGGTTATTTTTACGAGATTTAGTTGTGTAAATTGTGTACCATTCCAATGTATTACCTTCGGATCCCTTTGCCAAATAACATTTTCATTTTGTTTTATACATTCTCTCCATTTTAATAATAATAATAATAATAATAATAAACATTTATAGAGCGCAAAATACCAAGGTTTCTAATTTTTCTTGGTATACTTTCAAGAATTATCTTATATTCATGAATAAGTCTAGTTGTTTTTAGTATATGTTTCAGTACATGAATTGAGATGAAACCACGTGAATAACAGATGTCACCTATTTATATTAACCCAGATTTGATCCAATATTTCATAAATAAAGTAGATTTGCGACATAAAATATACCGATTTCCCCATATGATTTCATTGTTGATATCTGTGATGCTAATTGGATCATTATGTTTCATGAGGGACTTGTGCCAGCATTGAACAATTTGCTGATAAAATTCGGGAATCTTCTTACTTAAAAGTACGGAAATTGAGCTATTTGATTCAAATTCATTTTAAAGATTAACGTGTTTTTACCAAATTTCTCCAGGTGAAGTAGGAGAATCAGCTTCCACCTTGTAAACATAGGATTTACAATTCGTTTTACCCAGTTTGTTAAAAGAGCATTACGTCTTGTTTTAGTATCGGTTATTTTAATACCGCCCCCTGAATAGTCGTTGATCATACACCTACGTTTGATTTGATCATTTTTGCCATTCCATAGGAAACTAAAAAGAATCGTTTCAGCCTTTTTATTACATACTCTGGCGTGTCAATCACACTCATATTGTAATACAATTGAGACAAAGCAAGTGTATTAATAATAATTGATTTACCAAAAAGTGTGAGATCTCTTCTTTTCCAAACAGAGAGAATTCTTTTCAATTTGTCTGGTTTAGATTCTTTATGACGTCATTGTGATGGCATACAGGGTATGTTGGTACTTATGTTGATATCAATGAAAAGAGAATGACCATAGCTCTCTATTAGTACCAAACTCATTAAGTATCAGCGGTCCGTTCCCGAAATTCAGTCGTAAATGTACGTGAATATAATGTTATACCTGAGTGGAGCAATTTCTCTAAAGCACTGTATAACTGGTATGAAAATGCATGTTAGGGACAAAATCAATACTCAACCGGCGAGCGTTTTTCGGTTCTGCCCGGTTCCAGGCGGTTCATTTAATCCGATCTTCTGAATCCTTTAATCCGATTAAGTAATTCAGCAAACTCAAAGAATTAATTCAACCGCGCGCAACCGGGCAGAACCGGAAAACGCAGCCAGGTTGGGTATGTAGCACATACGCATACATGCATGCATTATGTAATACTACGTATGTATGTGTGTTCCAGTTTGGTTAGGTTTTTGTTTTCACATGTCCTCCGTTAAAAAGAGTGTGGAGTAGAGTATAGCTAGGGTGAAATTATAAGATCTTTAGTAAATATCATAATCCAAAGACTGGTAGATTTGTGTACTTATTTGGAAGCCACTAGTTGAACCTGAAGGACTCTCACTATATGCTAGTGGCGGCAAAAGAAATGATTTAACTTTATTCAAGAATTATGCGGTTATCGTGAATTAAGACGAAGGCTTTATTGAGATAGGTGATTCCAAAGCACCAATGGAACTATTTCTTTTATCTCATTAATCACAGGGCAATCAGTCATCACGCAAGGCTCGGAAACAGTAACACCAACTGTGAGAGATGATCTTCTTCGAGACACAACTCGTGATGTGACTTTCATTCCAATCTGGCCTGGCGATTACATGGCTGAACTCAGTTGTATTGCATCTAATAGTGTTACATCAGATCCATCGCCTTACGTCAGTAGTACTATACTTGACATGTGGGGTAATTAATGAAGTTTTGTATATAATATAACATTTTAATGAGGTAACATTACACAAAAGGATCTATTTTCCCCTTTCACAAAACAGATAATTTGGAAATTTTAGCATCGTATTTATCATACATTATGTAACTCAGATCCTCGTCAGGGTATCTTGTCACCTCACTTAGGATTGATTGTTGACAGTAAGTATCCCTGTAATGCTGATCTTTCATTAAAAAGCAAGTGATTTCTTTATCCTACTAAAACTCCCTTTTAATAGTGATTTAAATAATGATTTATGTAATTGTCACTTAGTATATTACGCTCCTTTTCGTGCACAAAGAATTTACCCACCGGTGTATAAGGATGAGGGGACAACCACCCACCTTCATGAGATAAAAGTGGCAACGCAGCTTAGGGTAACATCAGAATACCAAAATACTTGATTTGGAAAAAATGCGCATAGTCATGATTCTATTCTTTCTATTGATAACAATCGATAACCAATGTGCCTAATATTACACCCGAATAATATCACAAAAGTTCTGAATGCAGTGAAACTGCACTTCCCATACACACAAGGGTAGAGTAGCGGAATATTCAATTTTCACCAACGTGTTCATTCATTTATTCAGTATCATCAAAAATACAACTTAAGATGTTAAAATTGATTTTTTAGTTTTTTTGTTTTTTTAAATCATTGTAAAAACATTAGATCAGAAATAAATCGGCAAGAATGGAGGATTGATATACAACGAGAAAATTGAGTAATGAAGGATACCCAACAAGCCGTTGTATAAAACAAAGCTTAAGTCCAATGGGGTCGTATTGCAGAGAAAGACAAAAAAAATATATAAAATTTATAATGGATAAAATATAAATTATAACATCAAAACTATGCACCACCTGATTGTAAAAATCATTTGCCAAATCAGCACTACAACAGCTTTCACTCTCACACACGCTCACTCGCCGCCCACCCACCCACTCACTCACCAACCCACTCACCACCCACCCCCCACTCACTCCACTCTACTCACCACTCACCACCACTACTACTCACCTGCACAAGGTGCTAAGAATATTAAGTTTTAGTGTGTGACTATTGTCAGTCAGCATTGGATTTTGATAACCAAGAGTTCCCTCTTTATTTTGAAGTCCAACAGCTGACAGTTCTGGTGTCTGATGACATTCAAGTCTGAAGATGGAGAGCACTATAATTGTATCGCCACACCGGCTTTCACGCTTCGTGTTTGCCAAAGCTCATAGACAGGTTGCTACAGAATTTACCTGGACCACAAGAGAGTAACGAAGTTACTGCTGATGGACCATCTGGAATTATGCAAATCTGGATGTAAGTCTGTGGAGAAATGCGCCCATCTTTGAATGCTCAATTCCATTCATTAATTTATTTGCTACAATTTAGAGAACCGAGTCTTCAGAGGTATAGCCAACGTGATCAAACCACTCTAATTGCATGGGACGGCTTTGCGTTCCTTTGCCCAGTCCAATGAACCACGGGGAGAGCGGAACTCTTGTTTTAATCGATAGATACCCGAGACATCCAGGGCAGGTGGTCCTATTAAGGTTCGAATCGAGACTTCAACGCCAAAGGCAAAGAATCTAATCGTGTACCATGCTCTCCCCCGGTTAAAGAGACACTGGCACATTGCACCCTAAAAATTTCCCAAAGCTGCTGGGTTTCATGGTTGTCAAGCTTTTATACACATTAGTTCGTCACTGAAAGAATTATAGCCCAAATCAACACCCTTTATATTGGTAAACCAACATAAGTTATATAATAAAACCACCCCGGAGTGATTGTATTCAGCCAGCCGACGGATAATGACGTTAAACATATAGAAAACACGCTGGGTTGATTTCCCACGGCATCCACACTGTCTGGGCTTTTTAAATTCTAAATTTTCAAATGCCTTGATTGTTAGCGTTGGTCATATCAAACACCGTAATTACCGCTCGTTATGAACAAAAGACACTTAAGCATTTTAACGCGTCTTGAAGTTGACAGTTACGACTGTTTCTGCCCCTAAAAAGCGGAGGTACGCTTTTCTAGTACACAAGGCAGACAAATAATTTCTTGACAAATACCGGTGTACGTTAGCCACTTAGAGGAGCTTACTACAACAATTTTCAATACTATTTATGGATAGTTGCTTGTAAAATGTGAAAGGGGAAATGTATACAATCGTGTGTAAAACCGTGTTGTTTTTAAGATTAACTGTTTTGCCTGGAACTGTAAGAATTAGATGTTGTAATAAATATATTTGCCGCTGAACAAGTTTATTACTCCTTGCAGCTTCAATACACGCTTACTTGTGCCTTCTTTTGACAACACACAGGACAGCATCTGATATGACCGTCAAGCCGTTACATCCACCAGACCTTCCCCACTTGGGTGACATCATTGAATGTAGGACTAAAAACATAGCAATAGAAGGTGAACCGATTAGTTACAGTGTAGCTTTGGAAGTATATGGTAAGTGGGTATTAAAGATAGTATTAGTATCAAAATTATGTTATAATCACTCTTTGGTTGTGTGATTGCTTCCTTGATAACTAGAAAACATATTCTCATCTTTATTTGGCAGTAACACTCTTACGTTTCGTGTGTTTTTATATTTATTGTAGTTGCACCTACTACAATCATGCTCTCGGAAGATGTAACAGTCACTAATTTTACTGATGGCGATACCTTCATTATGATAGCCGGCGAAAAGTACACCTTCACGTGTTCTACTGATGGGCTGCGTTTAAACGCATCAGTCATGTGGTCTCTAATTGGTCAGTTGCCTGATTCAGAAATTACCACACACACTGTGGATCCCAATGAAGCGTTGCTATATATTCCAAGTAGTGAGGCCGTTTATGAAGCTCAGATACCTCACCATGAAGAAGACCTTGTGTGCAATGTCAGCAATTCAGCCCTACCCCAGGGAATTATGATTGGTATAACAATAGAAATATGGGGTAAGTTTGTGAAATATTTTTGGAAAAGTATTTTGCTATTGAAGAAGAGTTACCTTTGACTACATTATTTCATGAACTTTTTGCATGTCTAAAACAAACAATACCCATGCTCATGAGACTGGGTTTTACAAATTAACTCATTATGTTTATTATTAATTCCTAATAAATCTACATATTTTCAGGTGATTAAGATAAATTCAACACTGCGTTCTTAAATTTGTAAACAAATAATTTGTGATTTTATGCTTTACCATAGCCTTGTTCAAGGCGCTCTACCAGCTTCATTCATTGGTTCACACGTCTGATACAAATAATGTCACAGATCATAGGCAGAAATCATACAAGGAGTCCAGCATACACCCTGCCTAAAACTAAATGGCGAGAATTTGAGGTCTCCAACATAGCCTACGTACGTTCCATGCTTCCACTAGCAAGTTCAATAAGTTCAACTCAGACAGAGCGTCTTTTTCAATCTGTAAGGCTTTTATTGCATTTGCAAAAATTGGATAGGAGTTTTATACAGGGAAGATTAAAAGCACAAAGCAATTTAATCAAGGCTGTCGCTCTGAGTAGCACAACCACAGCACCTAATCACAACAGGTGTTTGTGGTTTTATACCTAGACAAGTAGGATCCTTGATCCAGCCGGTGTGCACAGCAGACCACCAGGCAGTGTACCGATTTTTTTATGTAATCTTTCTCTAGACAGGGTAGCCCCTTTAATGCTAAAGCACTGATTTCAAACCTGAAAAAATGTTCAAAATAGTTGAGAATAAATGTTCATATACAATACAGTGTGAAAAATAAATACCAAGTTTGTCGGTCCTTAGCAGACAGCCAATAGTGTTAGGCTAGTGTTGTAAATGGAATAGTCCTGCCGATTGATGTGACATTGATCAATTCTACTGGACTCTGTATCATTTCACTAATAAATAACAATCAAGGACAAACATTAATACCATATTACACATGATTGTTGAATGTTTTACAACAGTAAAGCCTGCGCCAATTATCCAGCTTGGCATTACACAATTTGACCCTAATGAAGTGGTTGTCGTTGACGTTACTGTTGGTAGTAACTACACATTCGAATGCCTCGCTGCGGGGATTCGTCCAGCAGCCACTGAGATGACATGGACCATAGATGGCACGGAAATACCGGAAATGTCCTCAGATGATATGGAACCAGAGGCTAGTGGCATCGTCAATATTACTCACCCTAACAATAGACATCTTCTTGACAACATTAACAGTCTTGTTATGTGGCCAACTTTGGATGACAATGAGCTGTACTGGAGTGTGTTGTGGTTAATGATGCAACTCCAGAAGGAGTTACTGTGGCTATCCAACTTAATGTTCAAAGTAAGAATGTATTGATAAAATTATGGTTTCTAAGATCTCATTATGCAGAGCGCCAGATCTTGCACTCAATGCTCTATCCATGCTCCGAATAGTCCCATTGATGCAGTGAAGTCATTGTGCCAGCACAAGTCAATTTGCCACCCTATGCTTGTGTGTAAAGCTTTGAGACCTTTTACTGCTGTGAAATTTAAGGTGTGTCACTGCACAGGGAAAATGTACTATATAACGTGACACATAAATCATTCCTGTCCCATGAAAAGGTGTTGTTTTATAACAGGGAAATAGGTGGCTAGGTGATTGATCTGACCCGGTCTCAAGAACTCTTAGGCTCACAGAACTCAAGGAAAAGGACCAGGGAATTCTTATCAAAGTGTACAATTACTACAAAGAGGAAATTTTTTTGTAAAAAATATACCAACTATGTAAAAATAGAACTCCAAAGGTAAAAATTATTACCTAAATTTACTAAAACTTTATCTAAATGAAGTCAATTGTACATAGTATGTGTATTGTTTTCTCTCTTTTGTACAGTCACCGTTTTTTAATCAAAAGACGTGTCCACACACACATCAATTTAAATATTTTGTGCAGTGATGTGAATAAATCTGGACACCCAGCTTCCCCTTTTGGGAGTTTAGGGAGAAGGCCCAGTTTTTATGTCGCCTGCATTAAGGCAAGAAGACACGTAGGGATCACCTTTTTTACTGCTGTTGTTGTCTGTTGTTGTGGAAAAAATGTTAACATTTGCCTGTAATATCCACATCAATGGATTTAACCATACTTGTGTCATAGGTGCAACGTGGGATCCCTCATTTGTTCAAAAGTCACATACCAAGGTCAAAGGTCATGTGAGGTCAAGCTGAAAATGTAAAATTGACCTCAATTGAAAAGTTGAAGTTCAATTGGAACCAAACTTGGTTTATGGATATTACATGCAACCCCTCATTTGTTTATGAGATCAAACGTCACATGTCAAGGTCAAAGGTCAAATGAGGCCCATCATTCACAAACCGCGTCGGCAGGCCACGCAAGGGGCCCGAGGAGCGCGATATTTTAAAGATTCAGGATGGAGATACAACATCGTAAATGTACCTGGTCATTTTCATTTTCAAATGACATTATGTTGTTTCAATATAAGATTCCATCATTTTGCTCTCATATGGTTGGCAAAAACCTTGGAAGGAAAAAACATTTTACACACAAATACTGTATCGTAGTACACAGAAGTCATGATGCCATTTCTTGAGGGTGGGTTGATTGTGAACAGTCTGGGTTTTCTGCGATGTACATGTACAGTTGTGACTCTCTGTACACGGGACCGACGTCTTAACGTCCCCTCCGGTGGACGGGATGCTTTTCTTGATTCACTTGCCTAATTCCAACTGAACTGAACTTTTACACGAAAGAGTTGATTTAAGGTTAACCATTGCAATTGAGAGTTGACATTTGTAAAAACATTGTGAGGGCGCATTCTTTTCAAAATATGCAAGTAACTCCTAAATTCAAAATTTGCAAGGTTAGGGAAGCAAACCAGAGAGTCTCACTCTTCTGTAGGTAATTATCAAATCCTATCAAAAGCCAAGGAGATACTACTGATGCCAATTTATTTGCTGCTTTCTTTTTTTTCAGAACCTCCAGATATACCCATAATATCAATGGGAGATACAACCTATGACAACGGAGCACTTGTTACTATGGTATCAGGTGAATCATACACATATCAGTGCCTTTCAGAAGGTGTTAAACCTCCTGCAGAAATCACGTGGTCAATCAATGCAACAACCGTTGATACTGATGGACCAGTGTTAAACAGTGAACCAAGTGCTGTGCACCCAACATTAGTGGATTCCAGTGCTACATTTACATTCACCCCTGATATCGGTAATCATGGGAAGCTTTTGATCTGTAGCGTGACCAATCCTGTTGCTGTTTCTTCAAGAAGCCAAGATGATGAAGGGAACATTGGAGGAATATCCTATGGGTGTGATCCACTGAGCTCTTATATCGAGATCAGGGTCATTGGTGAGAAATCTTATCCTATTCAACCTAATATAAGTATCTTACTCTGGTTCTTTATGTAGTAAAGTCTTCTTAAAGTGACAGGAGGATATTTTTTGCAGATACGAATTTTCCTTCAACATGGATCAAGTGGATCGGTTGTAGACCACCTCCAAAGAACGTTTTGAAGGTTTATTGAACAAACAAGCACAAAAGAAAACCGCAAATTATTTTTAACTTGCCTGTTATCGTTATCATCCCTATAGAAAACCATGCACACAGATGCACAACATTTCGGGTGGAAACATACTTAACTCCAGTTTTAAGGCCGTACAGAAATTGGCTTATGGTCTATAATGCTGAACGTTAACGTTCCGTAATATAGGGCATGTTTAGAGGCATGTTTAGATCGCAAGCGCGATGCGCGTGCTTGTACTTGGAATGCGGACTTCCTAGAAAGAATTTAGTATTATGCCACCACCCTATGAATTCGGCAGCCTCAACGAAATAAACTGCATGTTGAAGGATGAGGTGGCAGAATACTGAATTCATACCAAATTCTTTCATTAATCGAACAAAAGAATTTCACGTTTCATGCGCAAGTACACGCATCTCGTATGGCATATAAACATGCCATTAAACTTGCCTTTCATCAAGGAACCCATCCAATGGAATGGAATATTTCACGATCGATAAACATTGATTCGAATCGAATAGCCTATGGGGGGTCTTATGTCAAAAGATTATCTCCTTTTATAGGCACGTAGCCAAGGTATAGGCAGTGTGTGACAACTTAACGTCAGGTACAAAAAACAAAACAAGTTATCCTTTCAACTTGCTTTTCATCAAGGAACCCATCCAATGGAATGGACAATTTCACGATCATAAACATTTCACACATTGATTCGTATCAATAGCCGATGGGGGTCTTAGGTCAAAAGATTACCTCCTTTTATAGGCTCGTAGCCAAGGTATGGGCGGTGTGTGACAACTTAACGTCAGGTACAAAAAATATCCTTTAGCTTCAGCCATAGCATCGAAGTCTCACTCTGAGCACGCCTGGTGGTATTGTATACCTTGAAAACTAATAGCAGCGACCTCTCACCCTGTTCACGTCTGATCACCTATTCACTTCACGCCTGATGGTATTATATACCTTTTAAAACTAATAAATACGTCATCGAATTAAATATTCATATCCATCACCGGGGTATGGATTTTTTACCGTCATATCCTTGACCAAGAGTACCTTCATGGCCTCTAAACTTTTAAGTGAACTCATTGGAGTTTCTATCATGTAATTTGCAACTCCCCCGATCTATTACATAGTTCTCTTTTCCCATATGGTCTGCGAGGGCGGGTTGGTTACTTCAGACGTACATTTTTTTTTACAATTATAAAAACACAAAAAACATACTGGATTCCAATGCATTTTACAACGTTCAGAAGAAGTTCACCATTTTCATTGTATTTATAAGTGTTTTATTTTTTTAATAT
Source organism: Ophioderma brevispina (assembly GCA_023653785.1). Classification (NCBI taxonomy): domain Eukaryota; kingdom Metazoa; phylum Echinodermata; class Ophiuroidea; order Amphilepidida; family Ophiodermatidae; genus Ophioderma; species Ophioderma brevispina. Next base: position 13,566 of record JAMKCH010022875.1, read on the forward strand.
ACAGTCGCACCAACAATTCTGCAAATGTCAAAAGGTGATATCAATCTAATGCCCGAAGACACAATTCACATCATTCAAGGAGAAAGCTATATCTTTCATTGCATCACTCCGTCTGTAATGCCTAATTCAACAATTGAGTGGTTCCTGGATAACCAGAAGCTAGATGATAGTGGCATTATTTCTTTGTCATCATGGGCAGGGCCATTTGTTTATGGTATGTCAGAATAACTTGAAAAAAATTAGATACTGCCTTATGAATTTCCATGCATAGAAACGCTCTCAGTCATGCCTGTGAAACTCCTATATTTAGCACGTACAAAACCAGGGAACTGCTGTTTATAGCGCCCCCGCGCGGTATAAGGATAGCATGGTTATGATAATGACTTAGGTAGTGAAAGTGAAAGTCCTACAGGATTGCTCTTGATTGCAACACATACGGAAGGTTATATCCAAAAAATCGCGATTTCATCATCTTAAAAAAAAAAGAAAAGAAAAAACAATACTTATCACAAAAACATAGCTTACTATCTTAGATTTAGATCTTCTATAAAAGCTTCATTAAACATTTAAATGTTACAATTTGGACCACTCTTATCAAGCCCTAATCAAGTCCACTAAAAATGAACACTGCCCTCAACATTGTGTGACAGTCGGACCGAGTTCCCTCTCCCATTATAGGCTCCCTGTCTCAGTGCACAATAAACATGTTTCAACCGCCATCAGCCGCCGGTCAGCGGGCGGTTGATTTTTGAAGCTAATCCTTAATAAATGCCTATAGTTCACTAAAGGCATTTATTGGCATGAATATATCGGTATTTGAGTATTCCGTGCGAAGAAAACACCATTTTCATGCTTAAATTTCGTAGCAGCAGACGATTTAAGCAAGCCTCCATGTTTATCTTTCTGCCGTAACCCTTGAACTTCCCTCGAATGGTTTGTGTGCTCACCGAAGTTCGTAAGGATGAGACTTATGGCAGACTGGCTGAAGTCTCGTGATCTATTTTCGAAAAACGTCTCGGGCTCGCTGTTTGTGTATAAATATGACCAGTTAACATCAATGTTTGTGAACATGTTAGGGCCTGGTATCTTGAAATAGGTCGGTCTGACTGTTACACACTGGGCAATTGTATCTGTTTGAGTTTTAATACTATGGGCCATAACGATTCGCAGGAATGGATTCGCAGGCAACAAAAGAAGTGACGTTAAGAAGGATGTTAACCGGTCTATAGCACAGGGTCCCTCACAGCTGTTTGATCTCGTTCAAATTGTCTCTTTTATTTCTGGAACATTTTAAGCAGTGGCGACACAATTTTGACAACTGATATAGGTAGGGACATGCAAGGACTATTTTCTCCGCAAAAATCAAACAAATCCATTGCGGGAATCTTGCCATATATAGGCCTACAAAGGTCATAATTTGTATGTTATAGCGCCCTCTATATGCCCATTATCCATAGAAAGACGTGGAAAACTAGTTTTTAAAGAAAAATCATATTTGCCGGCAATGAAATTTCATCATATTTACACTGGAGGTAGTCAGTGGACTAAATAGTCCAAATCAGTTGTCAAAAGTGTGTCGCCGGCAATAATTTTTGTGTAATTCTGATTTTGTCATAATAAATGAGACCTTCAAACAGCTGTGTGACAGGGAATAAAAATGACAGCTTCCGTGATTGCTGTACAGTCGTGTACATTTGTTGGAATAGATCTGGATTTTTTTCGCAAGGGAATACCCCAATGACTATGAGAACTATCTGTTACGTCTTATTTCGAGATATCTCGTTATGTATGTGCCGATAGATTTTTGCCAATAAATTCCTTTAAGCAGAAACATCTAATATATGTTTTGTGCAAATTGTGTGCATTTTCTCCTAAGGTTCTGAGAGTTTTGTTAGTTTTGTGCCAGATGTAAACATTCCCCTTTATGACACGGCTAGCGGGTTGAACATAACAGCAGCATTGCCGAATCAAGACCAGGAGTTAAAATGTACTGCTATGAATGAGGCAATCGATGAGGCACTAGTCACCAGTGTTAATTTAGATGTATGGGGTAAGTATTAATTTTAAGATCGATAGTAGTTTTCTATGCCCCAAAATATATCTCTACAGGATGACTATAATTAGTAAAAAAATCAACTGGCCCCTTGTATTTGCAAAGCTGCTTACCATAGTAGATTGACATGCTAAAATGTGTGGTGGTATTGTCCTAAACACTTGCGACACAAGGATCGTTTGGGGAAGAGGCAAGGCGAAGTGATAGTTTCAGCAAAAGTGGGTATATGCGCGCAAAGCACGCTAGAAATTGCAATTTTAGTGGTAAAATTATACAAATATGACATTAAAGGGGGGTGGCCCCGTTTAAAAAAGCAAATTAAGTTTTCATCTTGATAGAAGGACTTTAACCCCAAAATCCCATCTCTAAAGTTTCGTCGGGCCGATATTTAATCCGTTTTGATATGAGAGCTAAACGTGATTTTGTAATCCCCCATAGAGTAATTTGTAAAATTAATATTGGTCCACCAAAGGGGGCATATTTTTGCTCATAACATCCAAACCAAACTCCTTTTAGCCCTATAAGATTTCACTCAGGTAAATGAGAATAATAGGAGCTTTCTTCTGATATCACATTTGACTACTTCCCGGTAAATCTGGGGTCCTGGGGATTATGCTATGAGCGATCGGCCATGGACCTTTAATGCATATCATGTGTGCCAAATCAGAAAATCAGCAAAAAATGAGCAAGATGCAGATTTGTGCATGTCCTGTAAACAGTGTAACAATTTAAGTACCCTAACATCTCCTGCAAATGATATGAATAAAACAACCTTATAAAGACAATTGGGTATTTGTTCTTATTTACGCTACTGCCCGTACGGACTTCATATTCAACACGCGAAGCTGTCGATAATTTTTATTTTTTTATTTAACTGTAACTTGACAGTTGTCCATCCTTTTGACAAAGGGTCGAGTTTCAAGTTTGGAAGGTACTTGGAGGGGGTAAGGAATATTTTTGTAGGGGATAAACTCCCCCATGCCCCTCGCACCGCCACTGGGCATATAACACTTACAAACTTTTTTAAATGCACTAAGTTTTTGAATACCTTTTGCTCCCTTCGGGACATGCCTTTAAAATGACAACTACCGGGATGGACTGGTTCCATTTTTCAAAAACCAACTATCTAATGCCATTTTTTGAGTAAAAGCAATTGAAACATGTTTCTAAACGGAAATTTGATGCTGAGTCCAAATCGTCCTGTCGCCCAAAGCTAATTTTTAGGGAAGTGGGCTAAATTTGCATAATTCAAAATGGCCGCCGTTTTAACATTTTTTGTACATAACCTCAGTTTAAAAGCTTGTAAGACTTTCAGTCTTATGTCTATCATATGTTTTTCAGGCTCAGAGAACACAACTATACCATCAGTTAGGTATTATGCCATATATTGACAATTATTTGGTCAAAATTTAAAACGAGTGGCCATTTTGATTTTTATGCAAATTAACTGTCAACTGACCTAATTCTATAAGATCATAACACATGAGTTTGGGAAAAGTGGGTGTTTACATGCTTGAAACTAACCAACTATTACACGTTTTCACACACTTAATGAGAGTAAGTCATCATTTTTTTTGAGATAGCTATAAAACAATATAGGTTGTTGTAAAGCTAAAATGTAAGGAGACAAATATCACTGTATGTTCATATACAGGGTGCCAACAAGTGTCATATAAGGTGGAAAAGTGAAATTTTGAGTAAAAAGTTCAAAATTTGTGGCAGTCTCATTGTTACATTCAGTTAACATCATAGCTTAAACTGTTGTATAGTCAAAATGAATGCCACATAAATACAAAACAAATGAGATGTTATTTTTATAATACTGGCATGGGTTAACAACAGACTAAAAACAAAAAAAATGCAAAGGCCCGAATCTCAAAAATCCCTAGACTTTACACCATGCCTCTTCGTAGGCACCACCTCAACCGAAGGCACCACCCCTCCTCTCTTCTACCCCCCGACTGACTCAAAATTACGACAACCCAAAAAGTAAAAATAGCACCACTTGAATCTTCTACATATCAAAGCTAGATAAAATCCCTTTAAAATGAAATATATAATCAGATTTGAATACCTAAATTAAGGTTCTAATGATACAATTAAAACTTTTAAAACATATTTGCTGAAAAAGTTAACGCACCCTCGTTTGTTACCCAACTAATGGACGCTTGACGCATTAACTAATGCATCTAATTAATTCCCTTGATCCCATATGTATGACATTGTATAGACAGAACGAATAGAAGTACAGCCTTAAATCTTGAGTTATTGCCTACAAAAATGTCAAAATGGCCAGCACATTTAGAATTTTTATGCAATATTTAACGGTTTAAGTTGACCTATTTATGCTATAAGCTAAGATTTAATTAGTATTCCCCTTAACCCTGAAAACATTTCTATATGGACACTTAAGAATGACGTCTTACCACCCCTTATTCACCTCTCTCTATCACCCAGTTACCATCCTACCCCCATTATTCCTACTCCGACAGAAGGGTAGCTCAAGCCTCTTACCTCCCCGCATCGCATTTCTTTATATCTCATCCACTTTCCCCACCCACCTACTCCTTCTCTCTTCCACCTCCCGATTCTTGGTCGTCTCTTCTTTCTCTTTCCTCTTATTTTTCCTATTGTAAAGTTACAATCCTCCTCAACATAAAGCATTGAGTTATAGTACAACAAACGCCTTAAAATGGCGGCCATTTGAATTTATGCAAATTAGGCCATTTCAGTTCCTCATAAAATTAAGCTCTGGGACGGAAAGAATTTGAATAGCGATAATACAATTTCCGTATCGAAACACTGTTTCAATTGGTTTCACTCAAATGCCTACGTCTTAGCACTATAGAAAGCACATTTGTGAGAATGGACCAGTCTAGGAACACCCGTGTACTTATTTCATATGCATCGGGAAATACTTGTTTTGGTCCCGAATTTGCAAAAATAACTACTAATGCGGGGCGCCACCAACGATGCCCCTGCCGGAGGGCGTGTATTCCCAGATGCCATATAGAAAAAAGGTCGATATCAACATCCTGCATAATATATAAGCATTACACAGAACCCTGATGTATTGATTTTCTGTAATTATGTATAATGGTTGGTTAGCGGGACAGAATGCACATTACAACGGTATCTAAAAAAAAACCCCCTACTTTCTCTCTTTCGTTGAGGCAACTCTGTACAATATAATATTCATACTAAAATAATTAAAAAACTCAAAAAATACAAAATTGCTACGGTAATGTCGACTCTTGGGGGGTAAAAAAAATAGCAGAGGTAACTGCTGGCAGCGGCAGAGTATTGCGAAATGCGAGATTGCAAGGGCCGTTGTTTGTCGTATAACCCTTTATATGTGGTATGAATTTCGTTAAGGAATCTAATGAGAGTATGAGGACCACTCCCATGATATTCCCATTGGCACTATCAAAAGGAAGTCAGATGATCCTAGACCACTCTTAAGATATTAACCCACCCCCCTAAAGTATGTCCAAAACATAAAGCTATTATTTATAATTGTGATGCTAGATTTAATTGAAGTGGCAAAACTCTGGCGTATATTTGGTTAATTTAAAAGCAATTTCCCTCTAAAGCATTAATCACTCTGGTCAATGAGCATTGAAGCCAACATGTGTATTGCCTTTCCAGTTCCTGTTCGTGAAGTGTCCCTTCAAGATGAGACAAGAAGCCCTATTAGGAAAAGGGAGCGTCTAGGTTAGGGAGATTGGGAGAGTCGCGACAGTTTACATGCTACATCTACTCCTCCAGCCAGACACTGCCATAAGCTGGCTACTAGACGATCAATAATTCCAGAGCATGCCGGAAACCGGGGTAAGCCACAGAAATTAGTTGATGGAGTGCCCTTATCTATAGTAACAAGCTCAGTCACCGTGGAACTAACAGAACAGATAACCAAGGCTCCTTTCTCACATGTAGAGCTTTGGAGGATATGCAATCCGTCTGAAAGGGACAGAATACGAGCCATAAGCATAAAACACTGTCACTGCATTGAAGCAACCGTTTCAAGCTGAAGTTTTGAGCAACACGTTAGCTGTAAGTTTAATACAACTTCCATTAAGCAACTTCCATTAAGCAAGATCATGCACACAATATATAGTTTATATGACAAAGTTAATATGCGATGACCCTAACCCAATAATCAACCCTTATAACTTTGTAAGCTCTCGTATAAAGAAGATCATAAATAACGACATAAAAATATCGATTATTATAAAACAAATCTAAGCAGGAGTATTAAAGGGAAGAGTATATGTAAACAATAAATTAGAACAAAAGTTATAGTGTGTAAGCACCGTATTCCAATGTGAGAAAGGCGTGATCTAAATAGTTGCTACCAGACAGACATCACAGAATCAAGAACGGAACCGGGAGTTTCCGTAACCTAACCTGACACACTTTTTTTCTGACACACTTATGAATTCGGAAACCTCCGTGAAGGGTTTCCGAATTCATAGGTGTGTCAGAAAAAAGTGTGTCAGATGGGTCAGGTTACGAAAAATCCCAACGGAACCTACATCCATGATAAAAATAGGACTAGGAGACGAGGGGGAGGGGTCTAAAATATTTTGCTGCGGCAATAGAAATTGTACAGACATATACAAAATGTAGAAAGAGGAAGGAGAGAAGGGTAGAGTAAAAGAGGAGGGAGAAAGAAAAGACATGCTCCAACTTTTATGAGGTGAGTTCATTACATGTGTTGTGATTTGATGTTTTTAAAAGCGTGTTCCAAATTTGGAACGTGGTATAGATGAGGTGACATCAATGTTTACAAACACAAATTAGCACCTGGTCTGCTGACATGTTAGAGGTGCGAGTTTATAGGTGAAGGTCGTATTTTTCTCATTGTCGTTCTGAAATTATGAGCCTTCAAATCCATTTCATTCCCAAAAACAAAAACACTGCTGTTTTAATGGTTAACCATCAAAATTAGCACAGTATTGAATGGTTTTGCATTATTGCTTCTACCATCAAAACCGCAAGTTTGTTTCCGCAGTACTTGATGAGGCATATGTGCAAGCGCCAGCTCTCATATCAAGTAGAGAACAAAAAAGACATACATCGGAACAAACATCTTTAACCATAACAATAGGTTGACCCCACTAATCTCTAATTATTATTTCAATTTTATTTAATAGATTTCAGTACAGGATTACCATCTGGAAGTAAGTATGTTCACATTACTTTATTTACATATTATCTAAATGTAGATTCTTAAATAACGTATGCAAAAAGGTAGGATGAATAAAATTCTACGGGTCGTTTAGGTGAAATATGAGATACGGTTATTTTTATTTCAGTTCCTAGTATTGTCAACTCGGGCCTTACAAGTAGTGAAAGCGTCATTGTTGAGAATGGTGTTATGGATAAAAGTCCTGAACAAGATGGTATGTTATATAATTTCAATTATGAAAATAGCATTCCTTGTTGAACTTACAATGAGATGGGAACAAAAAGACACATAATATATTTTGCCCAATTCACGTGTTTGAAAGCAAGCAGACGGTCAATTATTTTCAAAATGTCAAATTAATATTTCACGTGCTTAGAATCGTTCTTTACATTTTGATTGTAACAACTATATGTTCATTGTTTGTGCGATTAGGTGAGACGGTGCTTCTGGTGACATTTGTGGTAACACAAATTGATGACAAGGAGTTAATCTTCTCTCCAGAATATTCCAACCCTAATACTGCTGAATATATGGAGCTTGAAAGGAAGATCATAGCCAGGGTATGTAAATGTGACATTAACTAGGATAAAAGAAACAAACAAAAAGCAACCAAAAAATACAAGAGCAAGATCAAAACAAAACCACAGCAAAATAAACAGACACGTGCAATAACGTTTGTTTCTCTCTGACCACACTCGGCTTGCTTTGAACTCTGTTTATTTACAAGAATCAGTAAATCTTTATTTCCTTATAAGAA